>PVJN01002015.1:0-126234 GCA_004026805.1 Lasiurus borealis
TTTGGAACTACGGAATAGTAAGTTCTTAGCTATTATAAATAATGCAATAAACAGAGGGGTGCATGTATTCTTTTGATTTATATTATCTCACTTATACGTGGAATCTAATGAACAAAATAAACTGAGGAACAAAGGCATGGATACATGAAACAGACTGATAGCTATCAGAATGGAAGAAAGAACATTGTGTGTGTGTGTGTGTGTGTGTGTGTGTGTGTGTGTGTGTGTACTGGCAAAAAGTGGGAGTAGGGAATCAGGAGGGAAAAAGACTGCTTGAGATGATGGGCACATGATGCAGTGTACAGATGATATTTTGCCAAGTTGTACAGTTGAAAACTTGTATGGTTTTGTGAAGCAATGCTCCCCCCAAAATTCAATTAATAGAAAAAAGAAAAATAATGTATGTTGTTTTAAGTAGGCATTTGTGGGATGTGTTACACAGCAGAAAAACTAATACAGCTGTCCATGCTTCCATAACAAGTGTATTGACTAAGATATTTGCCGAGACTGGTTTGGCTCAGTGGATAGAGCGTTGGCCTGTGGACTGAAAGATCCCAGGTTCGATTCCGGTCAGGGGCATGTACCTTGCTTGCCGGGAACATCTCCACTGTGGGGCGTGCAGGAGGCGGCTGATTGATGTCTCTCTCTCATCGATGTTTCTGACTTTCTATCTCTCTCCCTTCCTCTCTGTAAAAAAATCAATAAAATATATTAAAAAATAAAATATTTGAATTCTGCCCTAGTCAGCTTGGCTCAGTGGACAGAGTGTAGGACTGCGGACCTAAGGGTCTTGGGTTTGATTCCAGTCAAGGGCACGTCCCTCCATTGCAGGCTCCTCCCCAGCCCAGGCCCTCGTCTGGCACATGCAGGAGGCAATCAATTGATGTGTTCCTCTCACATTATGTTTCTCTCTGCCTTTCCCTCTCTCTTCCACTCTTCCTAAAAATCAAAAGAAAAATATCCTTGGGTGATTATTAACAAATAAACAAAAAAAAATTAGTAAAATAAAATAAATATTTGAGTTCTCTTTTCTGTCCTCATACCTGTATGCTCTATCCTCAACTATGCTTCAATGTCACCTCAGAGTTCAATGAGAAAAAAAAAGGAAACTAACAATAATAAACTCTCACCACTTTCTAATACAAAGTTGATAATACACCTGCATTTGCAGATATATCTACTTTCCTTTTAAAATGTAGGACATGTATCTGTTCTTATGAAAACCCAGTGCCACTGATGTTAAGTTTGGAATTTCATTTTTTTAATTTGGTTATTACTCTTCAATTATAGGTGCTTGCTTTTCCTTCTTCATTTATGTATATTCAGGTGTATTTGGACTTATAGATGATGAATATGTATGTAACACACAATACATATACACACACACACATATATATAAACATATATACATGAATTTGCATGTAAGTGAATCTTCACATACATTTATCTATATATATGTATATATATAGATATATATAAACACACACACACACACACATATATATAGATAGATAGATAGATACACACACACACACACACACACACCCATATGTATACATACACACACACACACACACACACACACACACACACACACACACATCAGAGACCTGGTGCACGAAAATTTGTGCACTCAGTGGCTGGGGAGGGAGGATCCCTCAGCCCAGCCTGTGCCCTCTCATAGTCTGGAAGTCCTTGAGGGGGGAGTGTCTAACTAGCAGCTTAGGCCTGATAGCTGGAGGATCATGCTTAAGCTGGCAATCAGACATCCCTCTGGCAGCCTGAGGCTCCTTAGGAGATGCCCAATTAATGGCTTAAGCCCACGGGAAGCGGGCCTAAGCTGTTAGTCTGACAGCCTTAGCTCTGCCACATTTGCTGTGCTGGCCAGCCATGAAGTGCTTCTGGCTGAGTGGCAATCCCCCTGTGGAAGTGCACCAACCACCAGGGGGCACTCATCCTGCATTAAATGTCTGTCCTCTGGTGGTCAGTGTGCATCATAGCGACCAGTTTTTCCACCCCTGTTCTACCATAAGGGTGAATTTGTATATTACCCTTTTATTATCCTATCTAATAAGGACAGAATATGCAAATTGGCCATCACTTTACAACAAAGATGGTGGAGCCCACAGCCAATAAGGAGGGGATATGAAAATTGACACAACAAAGATGGCAGCGGCCAGGTCAGGACACTTGCATAATCACCATGGTCATGACATAGAAGTTCCACCCCATCCTGGCTGCTCTGGGCCTCTGGGCAGCATGCAAAAGCTGGAAGGTCGCTCTGGGCCAGAGCAAAGAGCAAAGGCCAGGTCCCAGGTGCCAGCATCCAGGGAAAGGAAGGACTATTCTCGCACAAATCTTACATATATACTAGAGGCCAGGTGCACAGATTCATGCACTGGTGGGGTCCTCAGCCTGGCTGCACCCTCTCACAATCCGGGACCTCTCAAGGCAGTGGTTCTCAACTTGTTGGTCGTGACCCCTTTGGGGGTAGAATGACCCTTTCACAGGGGTCGCCTAAGACCATCGGAAAATGCAGATATTTACATCACAATACATAACAGAAGCAAAATTTCATGGTTGGGGGTCACCACCACATGAGGAACTGTATGCAAGAGTCGTAGCCTTAGGAAGGTTGAGAACCACTGCCTCAAGGGATGTGGAACCTGTGCTGCTCAGCTCATCCTGGCCCTGCTGTACTTGCTGCCTCTACTGCTTGCTAAGCACACTGAACAGCACTCTGCTGTGGGAGTGCACTGACCACCAGGAGGCAGATCCTGCATTGAGTGTCTGGCCCCTGGTGGTCATTGCACACATAGCAACCATTCAACTGGTCATTTGGTTGTCACTTTGGTCTTTATATGTACTTATGCACATGCATCAATTATATTATCCATATATATGAATCTATGCATATATATATATATATATATATATATATATGTATATATATATATATATATATATATATACACACACACACACACACACACACATATATACACACACACACACACACACACACACACATATTTCTTCAATGAAATGGCTATGTTCACTAGCTCTACTTCTACTGAATATCTCTTTAACATGCATTTAACACCCCCTTGACTGAATTTTCTCCACATGGGATCATCATGAATTTTATTCTTGCTAAATTGAATGGAAATTTTTCTGACTTCATATTTTCTTCCTCTTAGAAACATTTCGCAATAATAACTATCCTTCCTTATCCACCCTCCCTTTAAATGTTCGTGAAATAGTGTCTCCATTTGGGGTCTCATGACACCAAATATGCCTGGAATTAGTTGGCTTCATTCTCTTTTTTCTTTGGTTAGCTCTTCTCTCTGTACCCAGCTGCTGTATTTGGGCGTGCCTCTGGCCTCAGATCTAAATCCTCTCACTCAGTCCTCCCTGCACTTTCTTCTAGATTATCTCACAAATTCTCATGACTTTACTTTCCCTGGCACAAGTCCCAAAGTGTCCCTGGGCCAGATGTTACATCTGAGATATTTACATTCATATCTGTTGAGCTATTTGATATCTATACCTTTCTGGCACATATACATCTCAACATAATCATGTCAAAATTCACAACTTTAACATCTCTTTCTCTCTCTTTCTCACACACACAGAAAGCTAGAACTAAAAAAACAATTATCTGAGCCTCTCACATTCTCCCTAATGAGAATAAATGGCATCTGCCAGGTTACTAAAGACAAAACAACAAATAAATCAAAATTGAATCAATTATATTAAAAACAAAAAGTTACATATAAATAAAGTCATGTATTTACATACATAAGTTATTTACAATGTTTCTATCTCTTCAAGCTCTTTTCTGTTCACCTCTTAATGACTCTCCTATCCATCCAATTTTGTTCGTCACTAAATCATTATATTTAACCTAGACTAACTTTCCCTTTCCAGCTTTTGGCTATCTGACTTTATATTTTGGAATATATTTGTGAAGATAAAGCCTGACCTATAACAATAATCTGAATTCCACTATTTATGTTTCCTTCGAATACATACTCTAAAAACTATAAAACTCACTGTTTTTTTCTAAAAATAAAGCCACTGTAACTATACTAGTAAAATATACTATAATAAAAAATTAAATCCATACTAGGACAGATTTACATTGATTATGTGTGAAAATTACTAATTTAAACCCGAATAACCTCAATGTGCTAAACATTTTATTTTCCTCATATTAAAGAAACTAAAAAGAGATTCTGGTTTCCTCTATCATTATTTTTAAAATGGAATGTCAGAATAATTTCTTAAAACTTATTCTTTTACTTGAAAATTCCAAATTAAAAAATGCTTTTAGAGAAAAGTACATCATATTATGTACTAAAGAGATTCTAAGAGCAATGTGATGGCATTATATAGTAACTGTAGTTGAAATAAAACACTTATGTAAGTTTTACATATACTAGTACACACGCACACATATATTTAGAAATTCTTCAGAAATATAAAGAAAATGCACATTATAATGTATAAAAAAAATCAAATCACTTTTCTCAACTGAAAACTAGAACCTACTCAGAAATGATCCAAATCAAAAGTGTAAATCAAATAACTCTTACATAAACTGTATGTAACTTGACATCCCTTGTCCAAATACTCATAATCTTTTTCCTTTATGCAGAGTATGCCTTGGATATTTTCCCTCTCAAAATCTACTTACGCCTGGAATCAACCAGATAACTGACTGCAATAAAGATTAAAACTACGGTATATGTGCTTGTCTGTGTGTGTGTGGATATGTGTTGCATTAACTTCAGATTCACAGTTAAGATTTTCAACAAAGCTACTTTACCAGAAGAATAATTATTATTATACCAATTGTGAGGTATCTACAATGATAAAATAGCTCTGTCTATGACAAATAGAAACTTGCCATTTATAATTTTTCTTGTGAACTGAGTCTTAAATAAGTTCTATATGACCTTTCTAAATGTCTGGGAATATTGGCGATGGGTACAATCATTTCTACCTAGACATAGTCATTGATTTTTCAAGTATTCTGTTATGCTAATGTGGAATGTTCCTTGTTCTCTCAACTTTTGCTAAGAAGCACTTGAAGCAGTGATGAACAAAATCAGTCTTCTATCAAGTACTCTGTGTGGGAATTTAGAGAAAGATAGGGAAGATAAAGGGTTCATGATTGTATAATAAAAGAAGCTATACTCTCCATCAGAACTTGAGAGAAACTCATTACTGAAAGCAAATGATAATAAGACCTTGTGCTGAAAATCTGTATGTAAAAAAAGGCAATTAGCTTGTCTGTCTTACTCACCTACAGGGGCAAAAACAATTCAGTTATCACCATTAAAATGGATTGCAGTCATATTTTATTGGAAAACCTGGCTTATTAAATATTTATGAATACCTAAAGCATGCATCCAAGTAAAAGAGAGGGCACATATAATTTAGAAAAATTTCGTTCAGTTGAATGACCCTATTGTAAAAATTTTATTTCATTTGAAACACAGGTTAAAGTGTAGTTGTTACTATCTCTCTTCCAAAAAAAAGACATAAAATAAAAACATCTAAAATGAAAATGGTTTCCTGTATCATTATTTTTAAAATGGAATGTCAGAATAATTTCTTAAGACTTATTCTTTGACTCGAAAATTCCAAATTAAAAAATGCTTTTAGAGAAAAGTACATCATATTATGCGTTCTTAAAGTCATTCTGACTATAACAGAAGCAGCATTGTCCTCAGACACATCAGAGCAATGGTTTGGCTTTGTGAAATCAAAGGCAACCACTGTGGAAACATTTGTTTAATGTAATGAAAATATTCATATTTGAATAAACATGTCAGTTAATTATGAGAGTTTATATGCTGATATTCTTTAAAAACCATTTCAATATGGGAATGCTAATGCAAAGCTCTGTTATTTATAAGCAAACTAGAGGCCCAGTGCACAACACTTGTGCACAGGTAGGTTACTGAGGCTTGGCTGGCAGTCAAGGCCGATCAAGATCTTTGGGCAACTACCTGGGACCTTCCTTCATTCCACGCCATCCCCTGGTGGTCAGCGTACATCATAGAGAATGCTCGAACTCCTAGTCTCCTCATTGAACTCCTGAGGGGAAACTTTGCATATTAGCCTTTTATATATATAGATAACACCAGTAAGCCATATTTGTCTTTATAATCGCTAATCTTGTATTTTTATTTTATGAAATAATCACGATGTTTTGGGAATGATGCTTGAATATTGTGTTGAAATCATGCTAATATTTCAAATAGTATGTTGGAGTCATACTAATATTTCAGAGGTCAGCAAACATTTTTTAAGAGATAAGAAGGCCACATAATCTCAATTGCAACTGTGCAATTCTGCCACTATAGGAAAACAGTGCAGACATTATCCAAACAAATGAGCAACTGTGTTCCAATGAAACATTATTTATAAAAACTGATAGTGGATTAATCCTGTTCTAACTACAACTAATATTTTTTTAATATATTTTTGTTAATTTCAGAGAGGAAGGGCTGGGAAGAAATAGAAATATCAATGATGAGAGAGAATAATTGATTGGCTGCTTTCTGTACTCCCCACATTGGGGATAAAGCCCACAACCCAGGTATGTGCCCTTAGCTGGAATTGAACTTGGAACCCTTCAGTCCACAGACTGACATTCTCTATCCACTGACCAAACCAGCTAGGGCTATAATTTATTTTTAAATAATATGGTTGCAAAGTTTTTTTTAAAAAAGAAAGAAGTTATATAATCAGTCCAAATATAAATTGTCTCTCAGATTTTTAGTTATGGAAAGATATATAAGAGAAATTAAGAAATTATATAAAGCATCTAGTGAAATAAGTTTAGAAGCCAACTGACCAGTTGTACCTATCCAAAGCTTGTATACTCTATTTCATTCTTAAAGGTGATATTTCTCTTCAGCTTGAATATCTCAAGTGATAGAAAACTCAATTCCAGTGTACATATAAGAACTATGTTCAATTTTTTAAACTTCTAAGTAGTTGATATCGTGTCTGGAAGTAACTTGTAGTAATTGACTAGTAATTTAGCTTGATCTTCCCTATGATAATGTACATAAGATACGCATAATTTTAATTACTTAGCTTTTTAAAAATAATAATGATTAAATGTATTTAGATGTATTTAGGCATATTGCTTGAATTAGGAACCCCATTAGATAAAAACTATTGAGCATTTATTGTGTGTCAGTCCTTATGCTAGACATCAAATTTAGGAAGACATCCAGGAACTTACTATCTTAGCTACATTTCTGGTCCTACTGCTAAGTCTTGTAATTGTTCACAGTATCTACATGCACATAACTATGACCCTCTGAGAAGATCTCTATGCAGATATTATTTCATATTGACTTGCACATTCCGTTATCACCTTGTTTCTTATATCACATTGTTTTTGTTTCTCAAAATTATCTATTATAAATTCCAACTTTTAGAGAAATGTGACTCATTGCCTGAGATAAGCCTTTGCAGCTTAGTTCATATTGCCTGTGATCCATTATAATCAAATTTAGCAGGATCAAATGTGTTCTAGAACTTTCCTTCCTCATTTACCAGCAAAATAAAAGGGAATTTAGAAATATGTTTTTTCCAGGCTTGGAAGTGTACAGCTTTAGATATATATTGGAATTTTATGTTGGATGGTTTAGATTTTTTTTTATTTCTCCTTCTTAAGTTTTTATCAATAGTCTTTCAACATAGACAGCTCTGATATTACATTCTGATTTTCTAGCCTTAACTATTATTTTTTTGTTATTCTGATATCAAATTTAGAAGTGATAATATGTGACAAAGGGCCTGTGATGTCCAGTTATCACACAGTGCTAAAAAGCCATTGCTAAGGCATGACTAAAGGAACCATCCCATTGAGAGTCCGAAAGGATATGTTTTGTCTAATCTTTCTGAAGTATGAAAAGAAAGACATCCAGGCTGTGTTATCTTTAGAAATGAGATGGAAAACTATGGTGGGGAGGTGAAGGTATTAATACTTGGCAAGAATAAGCTACTATGTCAGGAATTCCATTTAGTTTTTTTTTGTTTTTTTTGTTTTTTAAAGACCAGCCAATATTCACTCATCACTATCACAGATTCCCTTTCCTGAAATTTGGAAGAGAGGGCACAGTTTGTAAACTTGATTTTGTTTCATTATCAGATTTCTAAAAAAGGTAACTTTGTTATGTAATTTGATGTTACCATTACCAGCATTCAGGCATTCTTGGCTTTCTAGAGGTTATTAAATATGATAATTATTACTGATTCAGTGTGATGAAGTCTTGGGGATAAAAGACTACGTATTGTTTGCCAAATATATACATGTATTTGTCTGGTTTTCCCTGCCTTTTAACTTTTATTCCCTAATTTCATGAAAGTTTTCCCCCCATAATCCATCAAAACGTAACATATTTAAGTAAGCCCAACCCCTATTGCTTTTCTTTTTTACCTAACTGAATTTGTTTGTTTTGTGTTTTTGTTTTCTGAAGAGAAAATGTATGCAGGAAAATGAAGATAGTTTCAGATAACATTTATATTCAAAAGAGAAATGGTTTCCCTTCTCATTTCTGGTTTGCTTCTTTCTTTCATACACAATCCACTCACTTATTACCTTTTACTCACCTGCTGTGTTAAGGCAGAAATTCCATTCAATAAAATGGGACACTTTCTCTGTTGCCATCTAAAATGCTCTCCATGGGACATGGCATTCACCCTGTATGGCTTCAATGCTTACAAACCAGAAGATGAAGACTGTGTGTACATATCACAAATTCAGAAGAAGAAAAAAAAAAAACAAGATCTTTCTCTGCATGCTTCAGTCAGAGGCATTCCCGGGTGGAAGGAACACATTTTCAGCCCAATGGCACCACTCAGAGACATCCCTTTTTCCTCTTTGAAAGCAGTCTCTGGCTGTGTCTCATTACAGCCTGCAGAGGAGGAGGAGAGGAAGTGAGTGAGAGGGTGGGCTGCAGAGAGGCAGAGCTGTGGAATCAAAGGGGAAGGCATCGTGCCTTAGAAGGAAGTAATTTGCCCCTTCCACTTTAGAACCAAACCCTTGAAAAGCTTGCAGCAGTTTTCAACATGAGCTGCTGCTATACACACCAGCAAGGACGGGAGCTGTTGTGTGCGGAAACAGATACGCATGTACACGCACTCGCTGCATCCATTCACTGTGAGCTTCTAGCCACTCCTATCAGCCATCATGTCAATCCGTCTGTGTTCACATATCTCCACAACAAAAGTATTTATTTTTTTTGTCTTCATAAAAGATGCTTTCCTCATTAAAACAGAGTTTTTACACCCCAGAAATGTAATAAATCATAAATATGTGAACATTTTTGTTCCCAAAGTTTTTAAAAAAATATATTTTATTGATTTTTTTACAGAGAGGAAGAGAGAGGGATAGAGAGTTAGAAACATTGACGAGAGAGAGAGAGAGAGAGAGAGAGAGAGAGAGAGAGAGAGAGAGAGAGAGACATCGATCAGCTGCCTCCTGCACGCCCCCTCCTGGGGATGTGCCCACAACCAGGATACATGCCTTGACCAGAATTGAACTTGGGACCTTTCAGTCCACAGACTGATGCTCTATCCACTGAGCCAAACCGGTTTTGGCCCAAAGTTTTATTTTGTGTGTGTTTAAAAAATTTTCTTACAAGTTGCCAATGAGAATAGCTGTTATTTTTTTTTCCCCCAGTACAAGGCAACTTTCTGAAACAGAAAAAGAAAAAAAAAGATTTTCTAATTCCCAGTGGAGAACTTCAAAGCCAAATGTGCTATTTATTAGCAAATTAAATAACTCTGCATAAATACTTGAGACTGAATTTTCTGTTGGAAGAAAACTCAAAAACTAAAATCAGATTACACAGTATTCGTAAGTTTAAGACATATATTATAAAATTAAATTTTTCTATTCAAATGAATAAAATCAGAATTGTAATTTATATTTTATAATGGAAGCTCCAAATTGTCTCTTTATGCAATTCTTAAAGTAGTTGTTTAATCAAGGTACCTAATAATTAACATAAAATGACTCTCCTTGTCTTGTACTTCTTGATGTAAAAAATAAGTTTATGCTTTAAAATGCTTTGAAATGGTGAAAAACTGAGCTACGTTCTAAGATTTGAGTCTCCCCTTGGGCTGGATTGTTTGATCCTATCCAGTCTCCATCATAGACTGATGGACTTGAAAAGAAGCTATGAAACTGATATTTCAAAATGCCCTCCCCTGCATGATATACAGGAAAAAAAACACACACAAAACTATAAACTCTGTATTCTATCTGTTAACAAATCTGACAAAAATGAGTTAATAAAAATTCCCAAGTAACAGAGTGAAGCAAAAGTCAAGAACTATTAGTATGTTAGCTTATCACAGGGAGATGCATCTGAGTGGAAAGTAAAGCAGTTCTCATGGCGCCTCTCACATGAAACATGGACTTCTTGGAAATGGTTTAGAGATGATACTTGTAAATGGTCCAGCTAGGTAGGCAAGCACCTTAAATTTCCACATCACAGACTAACTAGTACTGTCTCTCAATGTCATCTCTACCAATAAAAGGGTAATATGCAAATTGGTCAGGATTTCCTTACAGAACAGCAGGCTGCATGGGGTGACCAGGCTGGCAGTTAGCATGACTAGGCCAGCTGGGGGGGAGGGGGGGCAGTTGGGGTGACCAGGTTAATAAGGATGGCAGTTGGGGGCAGTCAGACTGGCAGAGTGGGTCAGTTAGGGGTGATCAGGCCAGCAGGCAGAGTTGGTTAGGGATGAACAGGCTGGCAGGTGAGAGGGCAGTTAAGGGCAATCAGACAGGCAGGCAGGTGAGCAGTTAGGAGCCAGAGGTCCCAGATTGTGAGAGGGATCCTAGATTGTAAAGGGTTCAGGCTGGGCTGAGGAGACCTCTGGCCTGTGCATGAATTTTGTACACTGGGCCTCTAGTCCTTAAATAAGGAAAGATGGATGTTAACAATTATAATGTTAGTCATAGATTGTATTTTCCTCACTCTATACACACAATGGTACAAAATGGGCATATAATCATATGATTATCAAAATATCTAACCATACTATGTATAAAATGCATGAGGATTGCTTTGAGTTTCATATGCATAGGGTGTTTTCATATCTATCTATATTATAAAAGGGAAATATACTAATTAGACCACGAAACCTTCCAGAAGACCTTTCAGACATCCTTCCAGCCACAGCCATGGTGGCAGTGCTGAGGCAGATGATCAGACCAGGAGGAGAGGGCAGTTGGGGGTGATCAGGCCAGCATGGGGGCAGTAGGGGTGAGAAGGCCATTGGGGGAGGGAGTTGGGGGTAATCAGGCTACCAAGGGGGGCAGTGGTGGTGGGAAGGCTAGAAGGGGGGCAGTTGGGGGTAAGCAGGATGGCAGGCGAGTGGTTAGGGGGCATCAGGCAGGCAGGCAGATTAGCAATTAGAAACCAGCAGTCCTGGATTGTGAGAGGAATGTCTAACTGCTGATTTAGGCCTGATCCCTGAGGGACAGTCATACATCCCCCAAGGGGTCCTATATTGGAGAGGGTACAGGCTGGGCTGAGGGATATCACCCCCATCCACGAATTTTGTGCACTAGGTTACTAGTATATCTATCTATATCTATATCTATATCTATATCTATATCTATATCTATCTATATATATATATACATATCTCTGTATGTATCTCCTAGAGGCCTGTTGTATAAAGATTCTTACAATAGACCTTCCTTCCCTTGGATGCCAGCACCAGTTTCTTTTGGCACCTGGGGTCGAGGTCTTCATTCTGGCCACAGAGGAGAAGCCATGCCTCTTCAGTATTCAGTCTTCAATCATCTTCAGTCTTTGTTCCACCCCAGTGTATGCAAATTAACCCACCATCTTTGCTGGATTAATTTGCATGCTTGCTCCTCATTGGCTGGTGGGTGTTGTGGAGGTACGGCCAATTTGCATATTTCTCTTTTATTAGCGTGTGTGTGTATCTATCGACGTATCTATCTATCTCTCTCTCTCTCTCTCTCTCTCTCTCTCTATATATATATATATATATATATGTATATACATATATATATATACATATATATATATATATATATACATATATATATATATATATATATATATATATATATATATATGTAGACATATATTTAGACATATATAGATATACTGGGTATACCAAGAACTAATGCAGATTTTTTCAATAGATGAAGTTACACATATGTTGATACATATGTTGATTCTAGAGACCCAGTGCATGAAATTTGTACACTGGAGGGGTGTCCCTCAGGCCAGCCTGCCACCTTTCAAATCTGGCACATCCCTTCACAATCTGGGACTCCCGGTTCCTAACTACTTGGCTGACTGCTTGCCTGATTGAGCCTAACCACTCCCCTGCCAGCCTGATTGGTGCCTGACTGCTCCCCTGCCAGTCCAATGACCCCCAACTGTCCTCCCTTGCAGGCCTGGTTGCGCACAACAGCCCTTCCCTTCTGGCCTGATAGCACCAAATTGCCCTCCCCTGTCATCATCTTGTGGTAATCATGTTGTGGTTGCCATCTTGTGGCAATGTGGGGGTGGCCATCTTGTAATGATGTGAGGGCATCACTTATGGGTGTGAGTGCCACCTAGGCTTTTATTAGTATAGATATATATGATTTTAAGTGAATGCTATTTTGTAGGATTGACAATAAGCTCCAAACTTCATATATCAAATTTGATAAATAAGCTCCAAACTTCATATATCAAATTTGATAAAGGTGTTAACATCATAGATATTTTTTTCACTTAAAAATGTCAAATTTTGTGCCAAAAAAGAGCATTTGTGAGAAGTTTTAATTCATTACTTTCTTTTGAAGAAAAATTCTGCTGAATACTTCTGGAAGCTAATGCTGAACATGATCCATCTCAAGATATTTGTGAATGCTGGTTTAAATGCTTTAAAAGTGATGATTTTGATGTGAAAGACAAAGAATATCCAGGTCAAACAAAAAATTTGAAAACCAACAATGATAAGCATTAGTTGATGAAGATGTGTGTCAAAAACAACTTGAAGAAAGATTAAATGTTGCTCAGCAATTTCTGATCATTTACAAGCAATGGGAAAGATTTTAAAGGAAGGAAAATGGATGCCACATCAACTGAACAAAAGACAAGTAGAAAATGAAAAATTCTTCAGTAAAATGCTGCTTCAATGGCACAAAAGAAAGTCTTTTTTTCATCAAATTGACTGGTGATGAAAGTGGATTTATTTTGAGAATCCGAAATGCACAAAATCATGGGTTGATTCCGGTGAACCATCAACATCCACTGCAAGGCCAGATCACTTCAGAAAGAAGATAATGCTCTGCATTTGGTGGTATCAGGAAGGTATGGTGTATCATGATCTTCTAAAACCAGGTGAAACCTTTAACACTGACCACTACCAACAACAAATAATCAATTTAAACCACGTTTTGGTCATAAAACAGCTAGAATGGGCCAGAAGACATGGCAAAGTAATTTTGCTTCATGATAATGCACCACTTTAAAACCACTTAAAGACACATTAAAAGATCTTTCCTGGGAAGTATTAACCCACCCGCTATATTTACCAAACCTTGCCCCTTTTAGATTACCACTTGTTCTAATCAATGGCACATGCACTTTCTGAGCAGCACTTTAAAACATACAAAGAAGTAGAAAATTGGATCTCTGAATGGTTTGCCTCAAAACAAGAAAAGTTCTATTGGGATGGTATCCACACAAAGTACCTGAAAGATGGGGGAAACATGTAGCTAGTGATGGACATTACTTTAAATAAAGCACTTTGGATATTTCTCTGGAAATTATTGGGTTTTCTTTGATTAAAATATCTGCATTATTAAATGGTACACCTAGTACATACTAGTGGCCCAGTGCATGAATTCCTGCACATTGAAAATAAAATAATCCTAAGAAATATTTTCATATTTGTTATTTTTCCCTTTCTCTATAATGGAAGTGTCAGAGCCACTGCTGGTCATCCTCTTGCCCTCACGCTGCCCGCTCACATGCTCCACCTCCCGCCAGGGTCCTCTTTTGTCAGGGCCCATTGTAGCTGGCAGCGCCTCCACTTCTACCTGCTACCAGTGCAGCTTCTCCAATACCTGCCGTGTTCCACCCTGCTCCCTGGTGGTCAGTGCACCTCATAGCGAGTGGCCAAACTCCTGATTGAACTCCTGGTTGAGGGGACAATTTGCATATCAGGCTTTTATTATATGGGATATATATATATATATATATATATATATATATATATATATATATAATTTTTCTCAAAATAGGATAGAATCTGGGGCAAGTATTATGTGTGTGTCCTATATTATGAATGTAGACATAACAGTTAAATAATAAAGTGTCACTTTGAAAAATTTGCCTCTGTTTTGAGTATTTCTATTGTTCAGACAAAACAGAAAATTGTCCAGATTACTTTTCACATTAAATAGAGTAACAGGGTCATAAACAAAAAATAAGTCTTTGATAAGGTATGTGAAACAGGGCATTAGTATTGTTATGTGAAGATAGAGTAGGTATATTGGGATAATATATAATAAACTTAGGAAAGGGTTTGATACCCATATTTTAAACATGCAATTGGGACAAATGTTAAAACAAACAAACAAACAAAAAACAGACAATCCAAAAAATTACTAACCAGAAACTTTTTTAGTTAAATCTAAATGAAGATTGATTCAGGAACATCTGTACCTATAAAAGATAGAAGTGGTGAAAAAAATCAGAAAGACAACATTCTAAATTCTTATTGATAATGCTTGTAAAACATATTATAAGAGTTAACTAAAACCATAAAATTGAAGAAATGTAATATAGAATTATAAGCACACACACACACACAAAAACAACAACAACAAAAAAAACTGTCAGGTAATTTTAAGAAGAAAACATAGTGGGACATGAAAAAAAAAAGAATTAAATAACACTTAGATCAGTGGTTCTCAACCTTCCTAATGCCGCGACCCTTTAAGACAGCTCCTCATGTGGTGGTGACCCCCAACCACAAAATTATTTCTGTTGCTACTTTATAACTGTAATTTTGCTACTGTTATGAATTGTAATGTAAATATCTGATATGCAGGATGTATTTTCATTGTTACAAACTGAACATAATTAAAGCATAGTGATTAATCACAAAAACAATATGTAATTATATATTGTGAAATATTTATTTCTAATTACAAATAAATGAAATTTTGTCTTGAATCGTGGTGTAGCATGGGTAACAGTCTTCATATGACAACAGTAAACTACATTGCTACATTTTGCTGCACCGAGGAGCGGTCTCTTGGTTCCTAAGACCATGGGAAATAGGTGTTTTCTAATAGTCTTAGGCGACCCCTGTGAAAGGATCATTCGACCCTTGAAGGGGTCGCAACCCACAGGTTGAGAACCTCTGACTTAGATGAAGGTGACCTTTTTTTTTTACAATTAGAAATGTGATTCTTACAAACCAAGCCCTTACCTGCCTGGGTAGCTCAGTTGTTTGAAGTGTTTGTCCCATAAAGCAAAAGGTTGTGTTTGATTCTCGTTCAGGGCACATACCTAGGTTTCAGGTTCGATCCCTAATTGGGGTATATACTAGAGGCAACTGATTGATGTTTCTCTCTTAGACTGATGTTCTTTTCTCTCTTTCTCTCTTTCTCCCTCACCTTCCCCCGCTTTCTCTCTCTCAAATCAATAAGAGCATATCCTCAAGTGTGTATTTAAACAATAAATAAGACAATATGTAGATAATACATGGTTACCATATAAATTTTCAAAATCCCAATTTAACTGAGGAATTACAAAGAAAAAAATATGAAAAGATCTACTAGAACAGAAAGCAAATAAATATAATTAGAAAAGTGCTAAAGAGAATAATTAGAAAGCAGAAAAACATACCGGTAAGAAGAATGTAAATTTAAAAATGTATTTTTCTACTTTGGACTAAAGCATTGTTTTAATATATTTTATTGATTTTTTACAGAGAGGAAGAAAGAGAGACAGAGAGTTAGAAACATCGGTGAGAGAGAAATATTGATCAGCTGCCTACTGCACACCCCCTACTGGGGATGTGCCTACAACCAAAGCATATGCCCCTGACTCTATCCACTGAGCCAAACCGGTTTTGGCCAAACCGGTTTTGGTGGACTAATGCACTTTTTAGATTTTTTCCTTTAGCTTTCTCTCTCTCTCTCTCTCTCTCTCTCTCTCTCTCTCTCTCTCTCTCTCACACACATACGCAGACACAAACATAAAGAAAAATTCCTGTTCTTTGCTTTAATTTTACTTTATTCAAAGAACAAAATTTGTGATGAGTGAGGTTTAAAACACAGAAGGCAAATTCTCTTCTTCCTTCCTTGGTTTTTCCTTGCAGACCTTCATGTTTTCCATGGAATTTGAGAATGTGGGTCAAAATTCAACACACCACATCCTTGTGCTTAGCAAAACTCTCACCAGGGGTGTCCAGACCCTTGACAGTGGTAAGCAGCCATTTATATTGTCAGCTTTACTGAGAAACAAATGCAAAAGATCTTGCCTCAAGGAGAAGACCCTTCCTATTCACCATGAATAATTTTTTTCTTTATCTAAAAGCTTTAAGGTCTAATGTGTCCTCTTATTGCTAGGCCTATGAGAATATAGTTCTATTAACTCCCTCTGAAATAAGCCAACTGCAAGATTATATGCAGCCAGCCATTAACCACAGCTCAGGGAATTCCAAGGCATAAACCATGCAGTAATGAAATTACAGGTGTGCAGTACAGATAAAAATTCAGTCCCAAGGGTTTCTCTTTCTACCTCCTAGAGAACCAGATTGTTTTTCTAATTTCAAGTTGCTTTTGTATAAAAAAAGATTTATGATTGATGCCAAACACTTAAGAAAATGTTTAAATAACTTACTAGATCTATATAACAATATCTAGATCTTAGATATTGTTGTGAGAAACATATGTAAGGATAAAAAATAATTCTCTCCTAGCGTTTTTCGAAGGGGAATGATTACTAATGGTTTGGCATGAGGAATCACAGACTTCTTTCTAGTCACAGATTGATGGACAGATTGACAATTAGAGTCACAGATTGAAAATATTTAATGCTCAGAACCCGGGCTAAGGGCGGGGTTAAACATTTTGGACTTAGTGCAAATCAGCCTGAAAGGTGGGACCACAGCTCTTGCCCCATTTGCATCAGATATAAGCAGTCTAGGAGACTGAAGATTATTTAGGGAAGAATATAAAAAACCCAATAAAAAAAAAACTCATCTATATGTCTTAATCGTTTTGTGTGGCTGCCAATGCAAAGCAGTATTCATTGTCTAATATTCCACTTGGATTCAGTGGACAACTTTGTCGATACCCCTTGAGTTTTCAGTCAATTTTTACTGCTTTGTTCCTAATTATAAATGAGAATTAGACATCACTACATTTGAGGAATTCCTTAGTCAGGGAAAAGATAAAATTAACAGAGAAAGGGAATTTGGAAGAAACTACAGAAAAAAATATGTAAACATTAAACATATTACAATTAATGTTTTAAGAGACTAACAAAACTATATTATACCCATGTTTAGAAAATTTAGAGAATTTGATGTAAAAGTATCAAAGAAGAAGAAATAGGACATAGAACTTTGCGATAGCAAAAATAAATAAAAATTCAACTAAAGTGTTGAGCCTAGTTGGTTGACACCAAAAAAATCACAGGTTCTATTCTCAGTCAGGGCACATGCCCAGGTTTCAGTCTTGATCCCCATGCAGGAGACAGTCAATCCAAGTTTTTTCCTCTAAAATCAATAAATCTACATATAGGTCTAACAGGTTTGGCTCAGTGGATAGAGCATTGGCCTGTGGACTCAAGCGTCCCAGATTCAATTCTGGTCAAGGGCATGTACCTTGGTTATAGGTACATCCTCAGTAAGTGGTGTGCAGGAGGTAACTGATCGATATTTCTTTCTCTTCGATATTTCTGACTCTCTATACTTCTCCCTTCCTCTCTGTAAAAAAATCAATAAAATATCTTTAAAAAATAAATAAATAAATCCACGTATAAGTAAGACCATGTGATATTTGTCTTTCTCTCACTAGTTTATTTCATTTAGCATAATACTTTCCAGGTCCTTCCATGCTGTCTGAAAGGGTAAGAGATCCTTCTTTTTTTATAGCAGCATAATATTCTATTGTGTACTAGTAAATGTAACTATCAATTTTTTTAAAAAAAATTCATTCTAATGATGTTCACCTGGGCTATTTCTAGATCTTAGATATTGTAAATAATGTTATGAACATAGGGGTAGATATTTTTTTATTGTTGTTTTAGGCTTCTTAAGGTATATTTCTGGAAATGGAAACTCTGGGTCAAATGGAAGTTCCATTTTTAATTTTTTGAGAAAACTCCACACTGTTTTCTATACTGGCTGCATATGAACAAAATAAACTAATGAACAAAATAGATCCAGAGACATTGTAGCTTACAACAGACTGACATATTTCAGAGGAAAGAGAGGCAGGAAAGGACTTCTATGCATATATCCATAACCCCTGGACACAGAAATTAGTGTGGTGAAGGCATGAGGAGGGGATAAGAGTGGGGTGGAAGGAGTCAGTGAGAGAAAAATAGGGAACATCTGTAATACTTTCACCAATAAAGATAAAATTTAGAAAATAAAAGTGATGAGAGATAATTTTGCCAGTCTCTCAGAGGTAAAGCATAAAACAAAAGGGTGGGAGAAAATAATACACACACACATAATCACAGAATAATCCTGCAGTCCCAATATCTAAGAAATATAAATTTTTTATAAAGGTAATAAAGAAAATAAAATGAAATAAAATGTTTTTCTTTCAAAGTGTATTGATCAAAAATCAATAATGCATGACTATTTCCTAGAACTGAGAACATGGGTTTCTAGATTATAAGTCTTCATAGTGCCAAGCCCAATTAGGGAAATATGTATACACATGATCACCCAGAAAAGTAGATCATTCACATTATTCAGACTACAAGATAGAGTCGCTAATCTCCAAACATGGCCCTCCAATGCACTATATTTTTCAGTATTTACATTCTTGTATAGTTAGTATCCTCTTCTTCAATGCACTATATTTTTCAGTATTACATTCTTGTATAGTTAGTATCCTCTTCTTCAATCTATACTAGTCCTATAACAATAGAATGTAGCAAAAATGATGGTGAGAGACTTTAAGAATAAGTTGTGAGTGTGTGGTAAGAACCCTTATGATTTACTCTTAGAAAAATTGAAGTATACTTTAAGAATAAGTTGTGAGTGTGTGGTAAGAACCCTTATGATTTACTCTTAGAAAAATTGAAGTATACAAAATTATTAACTAAAGTCACCATAACGTCCATTAGGTCTCTAGAATTTAATCATTGTACACAACTGAAACTTTTCATCCTTTGATCAACATCTCCTACATTTGGTTTCAAGATGCAAGTGCAAGTTTCCCTTCCCTGTGCAGAGCAGAGAAAATAATTCTAAATACATTTTACTTCCTACAGACCCAAGTACTAGAACATTCTCTACTTCTCTTCCGGCTGAGGTACCAATTCTATGGACTCAGGTAGGAGTGTGACAATTAGTGGTCATTAATGCCTGGTCTGTTACTGTGTGCTCAGACCCCCTGAATATCCTCTGCAGATACAATAGCACGCACCTCACATATTGACCTTAATGTAATTCTCCATAACTCATGTCAGGATTGAACCCAGGAACATTACATTCCTGCTTCTATAGGATTGCCTTTCCCAAGTGTTTATCAAACTTCTGATGTATCAGAGAAAATATTCAGGCAGGAAAACAAAAAGGAAGAGGTAGTTAAAAAAATTAAAGCTCTTATATTTCTACAAACTCCCACTCCACTTGCCAGCAAACCTAGAGGTGGACTTAGAGACATGGGAAGAAATCTCAACCACCTCAGCTGTGGTAAAGCAATAGTCATGCGGTTAAGGTTTTCTGCTTCCAAATTCAGTTGTCTGTGGATTTTCAATCACATACATTTCCATTGTCAGAGAAAGGTCTCCATGGAAACCACACACACACACACACACATACAAAAAAAAAAAAAACAAAAAAAAAACATAAAAGAATTCCAGTTTTTCCAGCCTTTTATTTTTATTTCTAGTTGTCTTATCCATTATTTAAGTTTGCATAATTTGCATCTAACTGCACAAAATCCTGAATGGAAGGAAATGAAATGAAGTATTTTCTGCGTTAAAATAATCTTACATCTGGGCAAGATGAGATATTTCTACTAAAGGAATCATCCCCTATAAGAGCTGAGCAAACTGAAAAAATAAAAGATGGATAAACTGGGAGCAGGCACCAGTAGAAGAAAGAGATGATAGGGAAAATGTTGGGACAGGGGGAGAAATGGAGAAATTCTTACTGTGGGTATCTAAAGCATTCAAAGACAATTTGGGGTAATTGAAGGATTTATGATAAGTAGAGTAGAACCAGGGGGACATGATGGAGGACATAAGAGACCTTCTTGTCTAACGTTCTTCCCATATGCAAACTGGAAAAACGTCTTGCTAAGAAGGCTCCCTTAGAGGACTACTATTAGGTTCTTCTCCTTTGAAAGCAATCTGCAAAAGTTAAAGTAATTCACTTTTGTTAACTATAAGTTATCAAAAGCATTTTAAGTTCTTTAAGGCGCTACTGAGAATCTACATTGTTCAGTGTCTCATTATTTCTAACACGAAGTGAGAGATGCTAGACAGTGAACAGGATGTTTTGGGGTGTCCTGAAAATGGGTAGGAGATTCTTAGACTGAGAAGTGTGGGTAAGCTCATAACCCAAATGAAAGAAAAGGTGGAAGAAACTGGGTTGATGGGGAGATAATTCAATAAGGTAGGCATCATCTTCAGAAGTACAAAACCTGTACTTGTAAGTTGGTGGGAGTTTACGCACAGCTAAGACAAATAATAAGTAAAACAGTCAAAAGCAGCCTCCAGATTCAGAAAGCAAATAAAGAAAAACAAGTCTGAGTTGTGAGACAAAGCAAGATACAAATTATAAGAAAAAGATAGCTATTATATCATTGAGGTAAAGCAATTAGGAAATTAATAATGGAAACTCTTAGTTGGAATGAGCAGAAGTATTCTTTATTTTCTTAATTCATTTATTCACTTCAGGGGTTATTAATTGAACCATTATCATGGGAAGATTCTCTGTTAATCAGACCCTGAAGCCCAGAAATCTCTAAGATATTGTTTAAATGTTACATAGTTGAATTAAACACTGGTTTTATTTCTACATTTATATGACTACTTAACATACTTTTGTCCACTAAAACATAATGGACTGAATGAGTGTTCTCACGAATATCTTATTTCTAATAAAGACTAAATGAGAGATAAGAAGGGAGAAAACCTACACTTGCTGGGCAAAGAACGTTTTCACAGCACTTTCTAATCTATCAATAGTTCAATCAATATTTATAATTGCTTGGATTGAATTCAATTATATTGAATGATCGCTGTGTCTCAGGTATTGGTGCCTGGCTTGAAACTATAGATTTTCTCTTAAAAGTAAAGTCTGGTATTTGCCGCATAGACCTCAAAGTGTGTGAGAGGCACAGAGGCATGCTATTTTGACCATCCATAATATGCTAAGTATAACGATAGAGATATGCAGTGACATTAAGACACATTGTGCCGAGACCAGTTTGGCTCAGTGGATAGAGCATCAGCTTGCGGGCTGAAAGGTCCCGGGTTCGATTCCGGTTGCGGGCATGTACCTTGCTTGTGGGCACATCTCCACTGTGGGGCATGCAAGAGGCGGCTGATCAATGTCTCACTCTCATCAATGTTTCTGACTTTCTATCTATCTCCGTTCCTCTCTGTAAAACATCAATAAAATATATTAAAAAAAGACATATTGTGAGGTGGGTCAACGTAACATTATTATCCCATTTCAGATGGTGAAAGTGAAATTCATACACCAGATAGTTATGCCAACTCATGCCAAT
Source organism: Lasiurus borealis (assembly GCA_004026805.1). Taxonomy (NCBI): domain Eukaryota; kingdom Metazoa; phylum Chordata; class Mammalia; order Chiroptera; family Vespertilionidae; genus Lasiurus; species Lasiurus borealis. The sequence goes on from PVJN01002015.1 coordinate 22,022, forward strand.
AATAAATGTCTTCGTGGCATGGACAACAAGGGAGGGGCGAGCCTTCTGAGTGTGAGTCAAGTAATTGTTCATTGGATAAAGAACCTGGCTTTCCCTGAGATTTATTAGTGAGCTGTTGTGGGGAACATGAAATATTAGGAAAATCAGGTCAGTGGAGTAGACATTTGCTACTACCACCTCAAAGTCTTTGAACATAGCTTTTCTTTTTCTATTGCCTTAACATTATTTTTTATTCTCCAGATTTTAGCTGTTGTGGAGGAAAACAAGATCACCCACAGAGAAGATCACTCCCACAGCTTAATTTCTTCACAATTTGATTTAGATTAGGAGACAGAAAATAAACACAGGTAACACTACATTCAAGGTCCCAGTAATATTCTAATGGGTGCATAGCCTGAGGTCCAATGAACTTGCGCTCTCGGGATAATGGATCGCATGATTCTACTATTGAAAAAAAAAATGTTTTGAAAAAATAGCTGCCACCCACATCAGATAAAAAGACATGCATTCTAGCAAGCGTTGTCCAAAAACATCTCCCCTTCATTATTTGACACATGTTGGTTTTCTTTTTCTTTTGTGTTTATCTACCCCACTATCCCCTAAGGCTGTTTGTTGAAAGACTCCACCACAGAGGTTTGTAATTCTGCTAAATAATAAATGGTAATAAAAGTATTTGGTTTCCTTGGAAATAAAAATAAGAGCAATTTCAATTTTAGATTTAATAATTGTATTATGAAACCAAATTTACTTAGTAAATTTGAAACGAATTCAAAGCAAAAAAAGCGCTTTATTCTTTTTCCCAAAGCCTCTGGTAACCAAAAACCCGGTCTCCAAGAAACACAATGATGACCTTGCTCCCCGGGTCTGGTGTCTGCGTCAGTTTCCAAAGCCACAGAGTGGATGCGAGTTCCAAAACTCTTATTAATTTCAAAGTGAACCCAGTGGGCCAGAGGAATTAAAAAAAGAAACTATATAGCATGTAGATAATTCCACTTTGGACAATTTCAAAGGCCTGACACTGGATTTGGGAACAGATGAACATCACAACCTAATAAATCTCAGCAATCAACAGCTGAAAAGCTCTAAAGCCATACTTTGATTTTCTTTAAAAAAAATCATCTACAGCTAAAATAAATGCTAGGGAATTACGATCTCTCTGGGAGAAATGAAACACAATCATTTCATATAAAATACGAAGACACCTTTGCCTAAAATCTTCCTGAAACTCCTTTCCTGCTTCTGTACAACGTGACCGAGCGTGTTAGTCGGTGTTGTGATGAATTAGCCCAATTCAGTCAAGTCTTGTTCCCCCAACAGGCCACCCTTGAGTGGTTACATAAACTTATATTTAAATCAATAGAAGCCTGACCTGTTTGTACTGGAGAAATTTGCTCTTGGATTTGGGTACTTATTTGCCTCGGAGATTCCTGAAGTTTCCTATCTTAGCGGGAGGTAAATATGCTTTATTGTCCTGTCAGCAACTGGAAACCTGTGTTAAAATACAAGCTTCTCCAGTGTGTTATTCATCAAGTGTTTGGGAAAATGTTAATTGGATAGAAACTGTCCTGTTTTGTTTTTTATCGTCCTAACGCAGGAGCCTAACAGGACCTCAGCAATTACAGAGGCAACTATTTCCATAGAGAATTGACACACAATTTGAAAAAAAAAAATCTATGAAGAGCTATTGTGTCAGGTATGATGAGATCTGTAAGGAAGTGTAATACTGTTCCTGTTACCGAGACCTTACTGTCTTTGTAAGCAGACAATGCATAAAGTAGAGGAATAGAAATGTCCTGTCTAGTGCATATTATAAGTACAGCAAAACATGGTAGAAAAAGAAGATTATTTTTTTTAATATATTTTATTGATTTTTTTACAGAGAGGAAGGGAGAGGTATAGAGAGCTGGAAACAACGATGAGAAAGAGACATCAATTAGCCGCCTCCTGTACACCACCCACCTGAGATGTGCCTGCAACCAAGATACATTCCCTTGACCGGAAGTGATCCCGGGACCTTTCAGTCCACAGGCCGACGCTCTATCCACTGAGCCAAACCAGTTTTGGCAAGAAGTTTCTTATAGGTTGGAAGTAAATCAATGTCAGAGGGAAAGTCCACATTTTTTAAGAGATCACTCATATTATTCAGATTTCTTTTGTGGGGATAATTTATTTTTCTCCCACATTAAACATTATTTAATAATTTACATCGTTGTGTACTCAAGAATGTTAATTTTATATAATTCTATTTTAATTTTCTTTTTGTGTTATGCTTTTAAGGTTTAATAATATTATAGCAAATTTTTTCACTAAATACTGAAAAAAGTAAGAATTCATTCCTCAATTCAGAGTTTGTAGCCTTTTTATTATTTTCTCAGTTTCTTTTAAGACTACTAATGTGTTTATTTCATTGATACACCCAAGTGCATATGATTTTGCCTTGTGTGTCCACAATGAGATGTTATATTTTAATCTGAAGACATTTGAATTTATGACCAAATTTCTGGCTGTTTCTTAATGTGTCTTCACCAAACTAACATTCTGCAACTTTAACTTAACTGCCTATTCCTATCTCTTTTAGAGTTCTAAATATATGTCTTTTGTGTCATTTATCACAGATTTGTATATTTGTGATCTATTTTGTGACAGATTTAAGAGTTGTAATTGATCTCCTTTTCTATACAATTAAAAAAAATATTTCCATTGATTTCTGAGAGAAAGGGAAAGGGAAACATCAATAATGAGAAAAAACCATTGATCAATTTGCTGCCTCTTGCATGCCCCCAACTGGGGATCAAGCTTGGAACCCTGGCATGTGCCCTGACCAGGAATTGAACCGTGACCTCCTGGTTCATAGGTCGATGCTCAACTTCTAAGCCATGCCAGCCGGGCTACAGTTTCTTAAGGTGGCAAGTAATGTATGGACACACTCACAAGCTCTTTTTTATGTTTACTTTTTTATTGTTTAAAGTATTACATATAGTAGTACATATATCTCTTTCCCCCCCCCATTGACCTTCCCCCAGACTCCCCCAACTCCTGTCCCATACCCTCATCCCCCTCCTCAGTGTATTGTGTCCTTTGGTTGTGCTTATCTACATGCATACAAGTCCTTTGGTTGATCTCTTTCCCCCCCTCCTCAACACTCCCCCAGGCTTCCTGCTGTAAATTGACAGTCTGTTTGGTGCTTTACTGCCTCTGTATCTATCTTTTTGCTCATCAGGTTACAATGTTCTTTATTCTCCATAAATGAGTGAGATCATGTATCTTGGTTGTAGGCACATCCCCAATGGGAGGCGTGCAGGAGGTGGCTGATCAATGTATCTCTCTCTCTCATCGATGTTTCTATTTCTCTTCTTTCCTCTCTGTAAAAAATCAATAAAATAAATTAAAAAAATGGGAAGATGACATATTATACTTGTTCATTCTAAAAGGGGAACAAAATTATGCCCTCATCCAATGTACTTGTTTAGGCAGCTAAGTTAATAAATAAATATAATTATTTTAAAGAACCCAGTTGATCATTAATCCATTGTTTTTATCAATATTGTCATGATTACGGGGTTTATGTTACTCTGTAACTTAAGAATGATCCACTTTTCTGAGAGGGATGACAAATACAGTTTATTTTTCTTTTTCCCAATATTCTAATGGTGACTAGTGAAAAGGGGGAAAGTTTAAGGGACAGAGAAACCTTGGGTAGACCCAGTTGTCCACAGGACAGTGAGTACTAAATATATCAGGAGTTAAAATTCCAGCAATGCTAAACATTGTGACTTTGAGCAGCAATAGGTTTTCTCACAATAATCAAAACTTTTCTCCTTCACACTAAAAATAAGACTAAGAACAAGAGTCAGAAAATAGAAGTCATAATCACAGAATATAGAGGATTCCTCTTAAAGAGAAAATACATATCACAAAGATCAGTTTATTGATTCCTACAGTGCAAACAGGACCCTAGGAAAGATAGTTTCTGGACGGAGCAGTTAAAGGTGAAAGGGAGGGAGGGAGGAAGAGAAAGAAAAATCCAGGCTTAAGTAGTAAATAGGGAAAGGCAGTTTTCAGAGTGCATGAGAGAAGCAACCCCTCCTTTACCGTATTATTAATAAAAAGTGGTACTTAGGATGTAAGCAAAGGCTTAAAATGTTTGAATACAAGGAGTTGACACTGCAGAGCAGATAGATGGCTGTGAGACACAGACAGACCAGGAAATGAAAAGGATATCAGAAATTGCACTGCTGAGAAAACTGAACTGAAACCAGCAGTTTTTGGAAGTTCATTATTTCCCGAGAAATAGATAATGGAGTTGTTGTCAAAGTAGTCTGACAAGCCTGGGTTTTATATAAAATTCTGGTTCTGGTAGAGTTTAACAAATATAAAGTACATTTGTTGTAATCATTCTTTGATGGAGATTCATCCATTCTTCACTAACTTGTAATTATAGGAGCCATTCTGTTAAAGAAACCTTTCAAACCATTTTATAGGTCTATATCTTGAAAGGGTAGATTTTGTCTAACAATTATAGACAAACTGTTTATTGAAGACAGAACTTACTGGTAGAGAAGAAAAACTGTCTTAGGCCAGTTTCTGAGTGTTTCTCTTTTTTTCTTTCTTTACTAGATATATTCCCCTTGGAGACTTTCACCTGTTGATCACAATGGATATGTTATTTAATATACAGACCTTTAAAGCTGCTGTATTTAAATAGTCATGATATCAATAATTGGGCTTGATGTCCTAGCTGGTTTGGCTCAGTGAATAGAGTGGCAGTCTGTGAACTGAAAGGTTACGGGTTCAATTCTGATCAAGGGCACATACCTGTGTTGCAGGCTCAATCCCCTGTAGGGGCCATGCAGGAAGCAACTGATCAATGATTCTCTCTCATCATTGATGTTTCTATTTCTCTCTCCCTCTCCCTTCCACTCTAAAATCAATAAAAGTATATTTAAAAAATAATAATAATTGGGCTTGCTATTACTTGAAAAAAATATATCCTAATCAGTAACTCAGGGCATTCCTTGTTAATTTATGTTCATAGTAAAAATGTAATCTAATATTTTTATGAAATTACTTTGTGCTAAACCTTATGCTTTATATGAATTATCCGTATTTACTTTTAGAAAGTACCCTAAGATTTGGGTATTTTTCTTATTGATGAACGACCTCAGGCGAATATAGATTAAATAACTCGCCTGAGGTCGCAATGGTGCCAGAGACCTGAGTCTCTAAAACACTTACTTGGCATTCGTTGCTTCAAGACATATCAAAATGTAGCTGCTTTCTAATTTTTTAAATGTTATGTAATAGCTCTCACCAAATGGATATTTATTCATAATATAAAATTAATTTCAGAATATATATGCTAGGTATTCCTGCAGATTTTATTCCTAAAGATAAATTGGATTGTTTATAGCAATGGTTCTCAACCTTTCTAATGCTGAGACCCTTTAATACAGTTCCTCATGTTGTGGTGACCCCCAACCATCAAATTATTTTTGTTGCTACTTCATAACTGTAATTTTACTGCTGTTATGAATCATAACGTAAATATCTGTGTTTTCTGATGGTCTTAGACGACCCTGCTAGCGGTTCTCAATCTGCGCTAGTGGGGTCGCCTAAGAAAGGTTGAGAACCACTGGTCTATAGTAAATAAAAAATAAAAATAAGCAAACAGATTGTACCTAATACTTAAAAAAAAAGAGCTCAGATATGCATCCGTTATTCCTTAATCCACTAAACAAAGAAAAGAAAGCATTACTTGGAATTCTTCAATGTTGAATTTTGTCTTTGATTCTTCATGATGCGAAATATTTTTCAGCATAGGGAATGACTACTATTATCACAAATGGGTGCTCACTCTGTGTAGGCCAAATGAAAAGCATTTACCTTTAAATGCTAGAAAACTCTTACATTGTTTTCGTGAGAAACACCAAAATGGGATTTAGGTTGGAGTAGCCAATTAAGAATAAAAAATATAAGACGTGTGAATAAATTTGAATTTTAGATAAACAATAACATTTTTTAATATCAATATATACTATGCAATACTTGGGACATACTTAACTAAAAAATTATTTCTTATTTTCCTAAAATATAAATTTAACTAAACACTCTATATTTTATTTGATAGTCATTATAAGTACCCAAATAAATCAAATAATTTATAAAGTTTTTGAAAATAGATAGATCAAATATGAATCCTCCTAAGTGAAAAAAATTAGCTTTTGATGAATTAAAAAAAAAAAAAAACTACAGGCTGGACTACCCTTTTTTAAACTGGAGTTTAATTAGCTGCTCAAATGCTTCTCCGAGAGCCTCCTTTTCATGTTTTTGTTTTTTTTTTTAATAATCTTACTCTTTTTTTCCCCCCTCCTGAGTTATCAAATTTAATGTGATGGCACTGGGGCATTTTTATTTCATGTTTATGAAAAGGAAGTAGTTTGATGAATATTTAAATCTAGAATGGGTAATTTTTAAAACTGCCTTAAGATGAAGTACAGTTGTACTGCTTTGTTTGTTTTTACTGTTCCAAGTGAGAATGTGAAGACATCAAAATTCCTTACTGAAATCCTATTAAGTTAAAATGAACACAAGGCAAGTCAGAAGTCTCCAACTTGTCCCTCCCGGCAAATTCTGTTTAGAAAACTTCAAACCTATTCTTCATAAGATAATTTACTTTAAGATAATTTACTTTAGTGAAAGAGAATACACCAAAAAAAAAAAAAACCCTTATCAAATATCAATATCTGAAATACAAAGCAAATGATCATGTTTCCAGAGCCATTGTCCTGTGAGAAAGAGAGAAACTTACTTTATATTTTTTTATATCTCATGATGAAATGTCCTAATGCATTTTTCTGACAAGTTAAACTGACAATAATAGTAATCCAGTAGCTGGAATCAAAGCATAAAAACACATTCGATGTTTGTTACAACATCCAAAATGCCTGGATTGGGTTCATCCTATACAATAAAACCCTATTTGCAAACGGAAGAATGACCTGAGGAACGATCAATCGCTATGATGTACACCGATGACCAGGGGACAGACACTTAAGGCAGGAGCTGCTCATTCCAATGCATGAGCTGCCAATGTGGGTGCCAGTGGGGCCCCTCTGATTGCCCCGCCTGCCAGTCACCCCAAAGATCAGCTCGGATTGCTGGCCAGGCCAATGGACCCTACCTTTGTATTGGGAACAGTCTCTTAATTTAAAAATTAAAACCTGGCAAGGCTACTCTAACACTGAAAAAACAGGATGCAGCAGCAATGACTTGCATGGACTCTGGCTTGCATATTTCCTGGTCAGCCCTGATTCTGACACTTATAACTGTGTGATAAAGCCAATTACTTAACTTCTCTCTGTTTCAGTTTTCCACCCATAAGATGGGGAAATGGTACTACTGCCTCAGAGGGATCATGTTATGTACTACTTTTTATAATCAGGGCAAAAGAATGTAGCTGCCCATACAATAGCAAGATGCCTGTGACCTATATGAAAGGTATGGTTACTGGTTCACACAGTGTTCCAATTGCAAGGGGGATGTCCAACTGCTGGTTTAGGTTCAATCCCCAGAACTTAAACATCCCTGGAAGGCGCAGGCGGGGTTGAGCCCACCCCCCAACTATGTGTGAATTTTAGGCATCAGACCTCTAATGTCGATAATAATAGCTAAAGTTTGTAGAGTTGTTATTTATGCTTTTTCTGTGCTAATCCTGTCTAATAAAGGAGCAATATGCAAATTAACCATCACTCTGTTACACCCACAAGCTACACCCACCAGCCAATCCCACCAGCCAATCAGGAGCAAATATTCAAATTAACCCAACCAAGATGGCTACAGCCAAGAACAGATCAGGAGGAAGGCTTAGGTTTCCCCGACAATGGAGGAAGCCAAGCTTTCCACACACACTAGCCTGCACAGTCCTCCACTCCAGGCTACAAAGTTTCAATTATAGAAGATAAATAAATCCCATCAAAATGGCGACAGCTATGGAGATAGAGAGAGTAGGAGGCTAGGATTGTCCCCAGTGATGGAGAAAGCCAACTTTCTGTAGCCTTGGCCTGCCTTGACCTCTGCTTAAGGCTCCAAAGTTTCAATTGTAGAAGATAAATAAATCCCAGATACCAGGGCGTCTGCTTGGGTCATCGTGGGGCATGGCCAACCTGCAAACCACCACAGACCCATCTCCCAGGCCTAAAACCATTTAGATAATAAGTGACATAATTCCTCAAAGATCTTTTTTTAGGTGAAGAAAACTGACCCCTATAAAATGTGTTAAGATCGACACAATCTGCAGAAGGATCCTGGATTAAGCTTTTATGCCTCTTTCCCATCTTTGGTAGATTGGTCCCAAATCCCAATAAGTACACAAAAATAATTAATTTTAAGAACAATTAAAGAAATTGTCCTTAGAAATGAAATAGATTACAGAAGCTAAATACATCCTAACCAGGCCGTGTGTTCTATTTGTCTTTAAGGAATTAAAGTGGAATCCCTCTGTAGTGGTCCTGCCCTGGAAAGCTTTGAAAAATATTGGTGTCCAGCTCTGTCCAGCATAACTCAGTAATTAGAGTATCTGTCCCTGTACCGAAAGGTCACTGGTTTTATTCCCGGTTAAGGGAATGTACCTGGGTTGAAGGTTCCATCCCTAGCCCCTGTTGGTCAGGGCACATATGGGAGGCAAACAATCCATATGTCTCACTCACATTGATGTTTCTCCTGTCTCTTTCCCTCTCCCTCCCTCCTCTCCACTCTCTCTGAAGAGCAATGGACAGGAAATAAATAAAAAGACTGACGCCCGAGTCCTCTGATGGAGACAGTGATTTAATTGACCTGTGTTATAGCCTATGCATGATGATATTTTTATTATTTCTAATTTTGGGACCATAACACTGTGCATCATTTAATTAAGGAAGTGATTAATCTTAATGCAGCTGTTTAAAGCAGTCTTTGAAGGTGTCTGAATAATATTCAAATACATTCTTTTTTCAGCTATTCCATATGAACTATTTCCTAAAATATATGTCTTTGACAAGATACGTATCCCAACTTCTCACTGGAATACAGAACTAGAGTATATTTTTATCTATTTCCAGAGAAAGGTTAAAAGAAGCAAGAGGGAAGTTGTGAAATATATGGAGGTAAAAATCAAGTTGTTTTAAATCCCAACAACAATGATGATAAAAACAACAATAAGGATACAGTGGAAGAAGATATCCTCAAAGACCAACATTTCAGAAGACCACCTGGTTTCTCAATGTCTGAGTGATTCCAGTTCCCAGCCCCCAATTGCTTAGCTTCCAATTATCATAGCAATTGCCATTCTCCTGGGAAAAGCAAACAGACCCATGCACAAAGCCTTTAGCCCCTGGAGGGTTCTAAAAAGCAAATTAATCCACATGGTAGATTACAAATATAAAGAGGAAAGCGGGGGGGGGGGGCGGGGGGAGAGGGGGAAGGAATGGGGGGGTAACTCTTGGTGGCTGCAGGAATAGCAACTCGATGATTGAAGAATGTGTAAGTGGTTTTTGGCAACAGGGGTTTGCTGTGAGCTTTGAGCCCCTCTGGGTTGGTTGGCTGTGGGAGTCCTAATTATGAGCATAATAGATAAACTCATCATGGTCACAACAAGCTCCTTAATCTGGTCCTGCTAATAACGGCCAATTAAGTTTGCATTTATGAAATGATTTCTAGAACCGAATGCAGTGACCTTTTCATTATGGATTATTTGAAAACATTAAAGATTGTGAATCAAGGGCTCGAGGCACTCTCTTTGGTATGTGGTAATACTTCTGATCTCTCCAAAAATGTCTCCTGTACCTAAAATAGGAAGTCAATTACAAATGGTTATATAATTGTGATATAGAAGATTAGCGATTGGGTTTATATTATTTTTTTCTCCAGACAGACAATTATTTCTGGTTAATTTTAAAGAAGACACCAAATGGCCTTTTCAGCTCTATTTTCTTCCCCCAGCACTGATTCCAACTACCAAACATTTGCTTCAATTTGGATTTAATAAATGCCTTCTTCTCAACCCCTACAGCTAAACATTTGAACTGGTGGATTGTTAATGAAGATATATATAGATAAAGAATGAAGCGGGAAATTGGAATTTTATGTATTAGGTCTACAGTGTCTGAAGATGCCTGTAATGCTTTGATTTCATTCTAGCTGCCTCTGGAAGTCTAAGATGAATAAATATCAAACAACTTAAATCATCATCTAAGATCACAGGGGATGGAACCTCCATTTCACCACATGTCTCTTACTGCAAACATAGTTTGTAACCAAGGGAAGTAAAAAGAAGAAAGAAAGAAAGAAGAAAGAAGAAAGGAAGAAAGGAAGAAAGGAAGAAAGGAAGAAAGAAAGAAAGAAAGAAAGAAAGAAAGAAAGAAAGAAAGAAAGAAAGAAAGAGAGAGAGAAAGAAAGAGGAGAGAGAGAGAGAGAGAAAGAAAGAGGAAAGAGGGAAAGAGAGAGAGAGAGAGAGAGAGAGAGAGAGAGAGAGAGAGAGAGAGAGAGAGAGAGAGAGAAAGGAGAAAGGGAGGAAGGAAGAAAACATTGCTTTCCAATTGCATATTTGGAATTCCTTCACTTAATTATTTTGTTTGTTTGTTTGATTATTAGCTCGTTCTGTTATATGAGGTTCTACCTTCAGAAGTAGAGGAAGAATAGTAGAGTATGTTCCTATCCAAGTTTAAGATAACACTCTTTGTAGGTGAAGTGGATTTGGGTGCATATCACTCTGTTAATCTACAGTGTGGTTCTCAAACACTAGCATAATCAGAAAACATGGATTCCCGGGCTCCATCCCCACAGTGTCTGATTCAGGACATCTGGGGAGGGACCCAAGACTTTATATTTCCTACAAGTTCCCAGTTGATGCTGATGCTGCTGGTCCAGGAACCACACTTCAAACCACAGAGCTATTAGCACTAAAACAGTCACAGTGAGTAGCGTAATACAGAAAGACATGGCCCATTTAGTCAGCAATTGCAGTCTCATTGGATTCACTCTAAGAATATGATTCCATGTGAAGGCATATGTTTACAGCTTCCTTCAGCAGGACATTCAATTTTGTAATTTTCCTATGAATCAGTCCAATGCATTAGAATGTACAATTTCTATCATCTTGATACATGTCAGTAGTGGCATTTATATACTGTAGTGTCTCGCTTTCCTTTTATTATAATTGTTACAAATATTCTATCTATATCAACATAAAAAAAAACTAAAAAGATATCACTTTGACTAAGTTCTAGAGAGTAAGCTTAGTTTGTTTTCATGCATCTTTTTTCTAAATCCCAGAGTCATTGAGTTATGTTACAGACATTGTCTAACATCAAAGGTGGTATCAATAACTCCAGTGTTGGGCATAGCAAATAACATTAGTGTTGCAGAAGACTGGAGAAAAACCAAGCAATGCTCAGAGAGATGGGGTTCCACTTTATTACACACTGGTGGGCTCAGAGAAAAAAAAATGTCTTTCAAATTCTGAGCAAAGAAACCAGCAGGAGTCTTCTTTTTATTTAAGAGCCAGCCTTATGTGTGCTTGGTAGTTATCTTGCTGGAAACTTGTGGCCTTGAAAACTACACAGTTCTATTCAATTAAAAAATACATCTGGCATGAGACCATGGGATTATCTAGTCTCTGGCCTACAAGGTCAGACAACTAAATTTATCTTCCTTATTATTCAAGCAGGCTAGAAAGCAAAGTCATTTTTGAGAATAAGGGACAGTCTAAAAATGGCAGAGATGACTTTACAGAATAAGGAACTACCTAAATAGCAGAGAATTTCAAATCATAGTTTTACAAAATAGGGGTTAGCCTTCTCATTAGAGCAGAAAGAGTCTGTGAAGATGAGCTAACCTAATTTTGTCATTTTACCAATGAATATAATTAGGTGGAGATGGGTAAAAGTCATACAGCTGTTTAGTGACACAGATGTATAGGAGTGCTGAATTGTGATTCCTTGTATGGGTACTTTGTCTTACTCAATACAGCACGTTAAGGCATTAAGATTCTAAAAGATGCCTATTAAGTCCAGCCTTGTTTCAAGTTCTAGATATTGAAAATTGATCTGCTTGTTATGTATATTACATTGTGTATTAAGGTTATTTTCTCTGGGGGAAAGAGAACCAATACAATATGTTATATAATAAAAGGTTAATATGCAAATAGACCTATAGTGGAGCAATCCTAACAACCGAACAACAGAACAATCGGTTGCTGCGATGTGGGGTGACCACTAGGGTCGTGTGCAAAACATGGCGGGTGTTGGTCGCAGCAGGATGGTAGAGCAGGTGACCTGGGGCACCAGACCAAGGAGGGGTGCCAAAAGCTGTCATGGGGCAAGTCTCTGATAGTTACTGAAAATTCTTTGCTCCCATGCACCATGGTCCCGCCTGGTGCTCACACCTGCTGCTGCTGCCAGCCCCACTCACATCCACAGCCAGCACCGGAGCCTCCACTTGCACCCACTGCTGGTGCCCAACACCAGTCCTAATCACTTCATGTCATCAGTGGGTGTGAGCGGCAGCTGCTGGCACCACTAATGGGGCTTCTCCAACTACCCCTGCTCCTGAGGGGCGATCAGGCCAGCAGCTGTTACTCTCATCCCCTGACAGTGCTGGCCCTGCTCACACTGGCTGTTGGTGCTGGTCCCAATTGCTCCTAGATACAGCGGGTGAGAGTGGGGCCAGAGCCATCAGTACATCAGAGAGGCAGAAGCAGGAGGAGGGCTGCTGGCAGACAGGCGATCAGGGGCCTTGGTGGGAGGGGCCAGGTGGGGGCGTGGAGGATGGGCTGAGACCTGCCCCTGTGCCTACTGCAGCCTCCCAACCCACAGTTTCTTTCAAGGTTCATGAATTTGTGCACTGGGCCCTTAGTATAAATATAACATAGAAGTATAGTTGATGTATATTTAGGTATTTATTTTAAGAAACCTGCTCTCATGATTGCCATGGTTAATTTGTAGGGCAGACCAGAAACCTGGAAATTCAGGGAAGAGTTGATATTGCACAGTTGGGTCCAAAGTCTGTAGGGAGAGCCAATAGCCTGGAAACATAAGCAATTCATATGCTGCTCTCTTGAAGTAGAATGGCTTCTTCATCTAAGAACCTCATTTTTTACCCTTAAGACCTTCAATTGACTGGGTGAGATCCACCCATATTAAAGAGGATATGATCTCTTATTCTTAATCTGTAACTAATTATAAATGTTAACCAAATCCACAAATACTTTCAAGAACAACATGGAGCATGATGTTAGTTATAAAAAACTAAAAAACAAAACAAAACAACAACAAAAAACGTTAGGAGTTATTAATAACTAGTGCCTGCTATAAAAATCCAACATATTATTTGTATTTTTCCATTTTTACTATTTGTATCTTGGGTCTTTCAATGCCACTGAAGTAAGCTAGTTAACTGTGTGCTGACACTTGGGGCGGAAATAGTTTAGATGATGTTCTAAATTAGCTTTTGGGCTGTCTCAGTCCCTGGAAAGTGGTGAATAACTCCTCTAATTGTTGCATTTACCAGGATGTGTTCTTTTAGTTGACTTCTTTCATCAATTGTCACGATAGCCTTCCCATTTCTCACAATGAGGAGATAATTGCGTGTTAACCTGGTGTCTGAGGTATAAAGCTGCCAATTTCCCCACAGAAGCACTCATGTAGGATGTATAGGGGCCTGGAAATTAATGTTTTTATCAGGTTGAGGTTTAACACTTAGTACATCTTTAAGAATTTACTTTGGAAGGGCAGAACCCTGAACAAAAGTCATTTCAAATACACATATTTACCTTTCAGTTTTAAAGCAGAAGCTGTTGTATTAGCATAGAAGCATTTTGCCTACAATAAGTAATTGTTTTAATATATCATTCAATTCCTCTAAAATTTAATATAAATAAGGGTAATAAATAGATCGCATAGGAAGTGAGTCCAAACTCATTTTGATGTCTAGCCCCACCAACTGTAAACTGTATGGTTTGGGGAATATCAAATTAAATTAAAAATTTGGGGGGCCTTGGTTTCCTTACCTGTAAAATGTAACACATTTAACTCTTAAATTTCAGCTCTATATTTCTGAGCATCCACAGGGCCGGTTTTCTATGCCTTCAACTGTGAATAGTTTGACATATGAATTAATAGCCAGGGCTGTGAACTATCAATCTCTGTTATTTTACCCTCTCTTGGGGTGAATGCTCCTTTTTCTTCAAATGTCCCTTGGGGCTCCTCATTTATTTTCTTCCTACTCTGTCTACTTGACAAATCTTTTATTTTCCTTTTTATTCTAATTACCTTTCCGCCCCTCACAGTACTATTTTTATCCACATTCATTCTTAATCTTTTTAGTTAAGTTCTAAAGTGAAAAATCATATTCTTTCTCTCTATAATTGTGCTTGTGTAGATTTGTGTTGGACTATAAGAAATAATCTTTTGCTTTGTACCTTTGACATCTTATTATACATATTTACTAAAAATATTTCCTTTGAACACTTGAAGCAGTGGTAGACTTTTACAAGTTGTAATGACATATATTAGTTTCTATTTATGCATAACAAATTACCCAAAATTTAGTAGCATAAAACAACACATTTATTACATCATAGTCTCTGCGAAGAGGGAACCTAGGTATAGCATGACATGTTTCCTTGTAAGGCTACCATGAAGATGTCTTTCAATGATGGATTCTCATCTGAGGCTTTCCTACATTGTGTGAGAACAAACTGATTCCAAATTCATTTGGTTGTTGAGAGAATTTAGTTTCCTCTGGATTGAGATCTTTTACTTATTGGCTATAAGCCAGAGGCCGCCCTCAGCCCTTTGCCATCTGACCCTATGAATAGGGCAGCTTACAACATGGCACCTCGTTTCTTTAGAGCCAACAGAGAAGATCATCTCCCAGCACGACGGATGTTGCAGTCTTTGCAACATAAGCATACTTAATCACATGCGTCCAGTCACCTTTGTCATCTTACTCTGTTGGTGAGAATCAAGGCACTGGTCTTGCCCATACTTAAAGGATTATACAAGAATACCAGGAAGCTAGAGTCTGTTCAGCACAACAAATGAAGGTATGACTTTTGAAGAGTTAAAGATTACCCATCATATTTCTCTTTGTCATTGATCAGCAAAGTCCTATGAAATAGTGTGAACTGTCGTAAAAAGAGAATGCCATGCTTTCGAAGGTCTTCTGTCACAGGGTAACATGATCCTGCATTTCAGGAAGATCATTAATTACTATCTGGAAAAGGCAATTAGAAGGGAGCAGGACTGATAATAAACAAGTTAATTATGAGACCCATCAATCCATGTAAAAGCCAATGTCACATCCACTTAGGACGTGGTCACCTGACTGACAAAAAATGGATTAAGTTGAGATGTTATTCTGAGAGCACAATTGACAAAGATGTTTGGTAAAGAAAAGATGATTTTGAAAATGACTTCTCTGGAATGAAAAGTCGATTGTGTTCATTTACTGAGATTGAAATCATGGAAAGAGGAGCAGTTTAGAGAGAGAGTCAGTTAAGATGGAGGCAAGACTTCATCCCCAGAAGGTAGCCGAAGGTTTAAGGCTGTCAAGTCAGTTAAGAAGAAGATTGAGCATGTCGCTGGATAACATAAACATTTAGGTGAGTGAGAGGACAAAGTTAAGAAAGGGAGTAAGAAGTCTCAATTTGAAGAAGTGGAAAAATCCATGCAATATGAAACCAATAGGTGGTACTGTCTTTATGCACACATGCCAACATTCTTTACAGAACTATTGTAAGCAAGATAAGGAAGGCAGAATCCACTGTTTTATCAATAAAGACATTTTGGACCCACATTAGTATTTGTGCGGATATTGCTTATGTTATAGATCTTTGGGCCTAAGGACCTTTTGAAGTTATTCATACGCACACAAAAAAAAACTAATATCGCAAATTAGTTCCTTAAAGTGCTGGCCACTTTATTTTACTTTGGGTGAAATTTCACCTCAGAGCAATTCCACTTGCATTGAATCCTAAAGAAATACGCTCTGCATTGGCACTTGAAAAATTGAAAACACTGCACAGAGTTTCAGGAAACAGAACAAGTGCACACAAATTATTTGTTTCTCGGGAGATTTATTTGGGATTGAAAGTGCCATTTGTTCTCGAGTGACAAGTACAGGTCTAGCATTTCTCTTCAAATTCTCTCGCAAGGTTTTATTTAAGTGATTGCAAGTGCAGGATAAGGCATTCCTGGAAATTAATAACTGCCTGGGAGGGGTTGCTCTTTGGTCCATTAATTCCAAACAGTCATTATTTTCCATGATAGGCCCAGCATGAAAGTTATTATTACTAATATGAACTGAAAATGAAAGAAACATACAGTAGGTGTATTGATTTTATCCTCTCTCCCAGGTTGATGTAAAGTCATTTCATTCGTATAATCCAGCCACTTAGTTTATTGGTATTCTTGGCAGTCTCGTTCTGCCTACTCTGAAACAATTAACTTAAAAGGAAATTAGAAGAGCAGAAGTCTCCAGAACTCATCTAACACTCTTGATTTCTGTTAAATAAAATGGATTAAAAAACAAAAACAAAATATTGCCCTTGTTTATACTGGATTAGAAGTAGCTCAATAAGGTAACAGATTTTGGTTTTAGTTTTTAAGAGATATAAATTTATTATTTACTCTAAATTAGCCTATGAAGATTAAATGTAACATTTGTCTCAAATAGTTAGGTGCTTTTTAAAATGCTTTCTAGAATATTTATCTCTAGGAATCATCATGAGAAAAAGGTGCTTCTAAAAAGCAGAATATGCCTGTGAAGTTGAATTATTTAAATATACTTTGAAAATTTTTGGACTATCAAGCATTTTAAGATTGGAATGTACTCATTCTATCACAAGACAATTATTGTGCAAGCACCAATAAGTATGTCGGGGTTAAAGCCTATGAATTAAATTAAAATATAATCAAGGATACCAAGGAGATGCTAATCTGATTAAAAAATAAATCAACTCTGAACAATCAGAGAAAGAGACAAAGGAATACATCTATCCAATATAATATGTGATACATATATGCTATTCTTGATAGGTTCACATAACAATACTTCTAAGTATAATTAGAAACATACATCAGTGTGAAAATGGGTATTGTAATTGCTTGTTCTAGCTAATAAAAGAGTAATATGCAAATAGACCATCACTCCAACATACAAGAAGGCTGCCCCCATGTGGTCAAAGATGGCTGCCCCCATGTGGACACAAGATGGCCATCAGGGGAGGGCAATTGGGAGGGACAAGACCTGCAAGGGAGGGCAATTGTAGGCAATCAGCCAGCAGGGGAGGACAGTTGTGAGCAATTAAGCCAGGAGAGGAGAGCAGTTGTGGAGGACCAGGCTTGCAAAGGAGGGCAGTGGGGATGATCAAGCCAGCAGAGGAGGGCAGTTAGGAGTGACCAGGCTAACAGAGGAGGGAAGTTGGGGCCAACTAGGCTTTTAGGGGAGTGATTAGGGGGTGATCAGGCTAGCAGGCAGAAGAGGTTAGGGGAAATCAGGAAGGCAGGCAGGCAAGCAGTCCTGGATTATGAGAGGGATATCCTATAGAGATCAGGCCTACATGGGCAGTCAGACATCCCTCGAGGGATCCCAGATTGGAGAGGGTGCAGGCTGGGCTGGGGGACGAATTTCATGCCCCGGACCTCTAATGAATATATGAGCAGGTGTCCTGGTCTAACTTGAAAATATCTGCCCATATGTGATAGTTTTTACATTTCTTCAAAAGAATGTATTTCACATAAAAATAATTTAGTTATGTGGCAAGAAAATATAGTAACTGACATATCATGAAACATTATTGGAATTGTTATGACTTTACAGATGGTTTCTTTATACATATGCCAATATGTTTATAAATATCAGATTATTCAACATTGCTTTCCAAAACTCAGAGTATACTATTTCAATGCAGAGCATACACCGAATTTCCTGATTTAAACCTTCCATTTTCACATTTTATTATAATAACATTTAGACATAGCTTAAAAATAAAAGAGTACAATTATAATAGCTCTATCTTATCTTATGAAATCCAACTTTCCATTCATCATATACCACTAAGAATGAAAAATTTAATCTGATGATTACATTTTGGCATACTGTTGATTGCCGGACTTATTAAAAAATGTAAATGTATGAAAGAATGTGCACCTTAGAAATAATCAAATCTAGTGTTTGTTCTTTCCTTTTTCTTTCTTCCTGAAAATTAGTTATAAAATTCATGACTCTGAAAGTGCAGGATATGTGATTGTTTTAAAGCTAAGGCTATTAGTAACCCTGTGACATGAAGTGCATTTTTTAACTTCTCTAAATCTTAGTGTTTTTATTAATTGAGTAATAAATAAAAGAAGTAAAAATTCACACCTACTTCACAGATAATTAAATATGTATGATAATGTAATGCATATTGATGTTTCTTTCCAAAAAGATCGACACCAAATAAATTAAGGAAATAAAATAAAATCCAAGGTAAGATAAATTGTTCCAGATCATTTCTTTTTGTGTGTGTGGTTTTTGTGAATGGGATAGAATGAGACCTATAATTGAGGACTTTGAGATTTCTCTTTACCTTTACCGCCTCTATTTCCTCTGGGAAAATAAGCATATGTCTTAATGAAAAATAGTTAGGGTCAATACCAAGACCACTGACATTGTTTTTACAGGAACAAGTTTTGGGCCACATAAAAGCCCAAATCTCTGAAGAGATGCAGAAACAACTGAGTGTGACTACCCTCTAGGATTCAATCAACAATCCTCCACTAATAAACTACAAGGCTAGTACATTACAATGTTGAGAACCTCATATGATTGCCTTTCTTAGAGGTAAGAAGATAAATTTTTGTTGTTGTTAATCCTCACCTGTGGATATTTTTTCATTGATTTTTAGAGAGACTCGAAGGAAGGGGAAGAGACTCAGAAAACAGCCATGTGAGAGAGACACATGAACTGGTTGCCTCCTGCATGTGCTTGACTAAGGCAGGGATCCAGCATACAATCTAGGTATTTGCCCTTTACCAGAATCAAGCCTGGGACCCTTTAATCCACAGGCCAGTACTCTAGCCACTGAGTCAAAGCATCTATGGCAGAAGATAAAAAGTTAATGATTTTTCTAAATGGAATGAATTGGCATCCTAGAGCTCTCTAACCTGGGCCACCTTTCTTTCATTGAGATCATGTGAGTTCAGACTATTATATAGCTTATATTTACTTTACCAGATAAAGAAGCTGAGGTCCCTTAAAAAAATATGAGCTCAGGAGGAAATTAAGCATAGTTTTAAATATATTAGGCAGGATCAGAAACGCACACATGGGAAAGAATTATCCTGTCCCAAATATCGATTGTTCTGCCAAAGTTGAGGTAACTTGTGTTAAAACTATGAAATATACAGAAAAAGAAGAATGAACTATAATAAACTATGACTGCATGCCACAATATGGATGAATCATGACAATATAATATAGATGACAGAATTATGGACCCAAGGATTATTTATAGCACATTTTGTTGTTGTTGATCCTTATTGGAGGATATGTTTCTATTGATTTTTAGAGAGAGTGGAAGGGAAGGAAAGAGACACACAGAGAAACACCAATATGAGGGAAACTATCGATTGATTGCCTCTCACGGAAGCCTTGACCAGACTGAGGATCAAGCCTGCAACCCAGGTGCGTGTGCTTGACTGGAATTGAACCTGGGACTCTCAGTTCGCACACTGATTCTCTATCCACTGAGCCAAACCAGCTAGGACAAGGATACATTTTGTGATAAAATTTAAAGATATTAAAAAGTAAACAAATAAAAGTAAATAACACTGTGTAGGTAGTAGTAATAAAGTCACAAAAAAAGCCACGTTAAGCAGAAACAAGAGAATGATGGATGCAATAAAAAGATACATAAGTTAGGAAGAGCAGAAGGCTAGGATGGGAATACAGAGGGGATATAAGCCATTCAGAATCTGTTATGAGAGGTTGCTATAAGCCAACGACTATATTTTCACTCCCCGCTTTACATCAAAACACGAAACCACTAGCATCAAGGGTACTTTGCAAGCTTGGAAACAAAATAAACATCAGTAAGAGGTTAGATCCTCTCAGCCTCAAATGCTGTACCAAATTGCTTTTCTAATATCTGTCCAATCTTTAGTATTTTATTGTCTCTTAAGTTATTTCTGTGAACATGTATTAGCTAGCAAGCTGAATAGCTACTATATAGAGATATACCTAGTATGTTTTTCTTTTAATAATACATCTTACAAACTAATAATAAAAATAAAAATATTAAAATTATGTTGCCAATTTGGTTTTCCACCAAAGAACGTGTGCTTTGTCAGGCAAGATTGTTTACTAGAATGTATAAAGGAAAAAATGTCAGCCTACAGGGCACTCAGGCAATGCATAACGAATGCACACTGGTCTTGGGTGAACAGACTCGGGACATCCAACTGCCTCATTAACCGGATTGCTTGATGACTGTCCCAGGAGGGGACAGTTGTCAGTTGGTAACAGCCTTGGGATGAGTAATAATTGAATTTCATTTGCTTAATGGCACCTAAAAGTTCAGTGTACATTTATTTTTTTCAACTAACCAAAAAGTGATACAATTCTCTAACTGGAAGCAGAAGTGTGACATCCTCTGGCTTTATTAAATTCCCATTTTGATAAAAGTTAGGAGCAGTTCATATTAAAACTACCCAGATGAGAAGTCATTATTGATGTTTCTGTCTCTCTGTCTCTCTTCCTTTCTCTCTGAAATCAGTTAGAAGGAGAAGAGGAGGAAGAAGAGGAGGAGGAGAAATAGGAGGAGGAGGAGGAGGAGGAGGAGGAGGAGAGAAGGAGGAGAAGGAGAAGGAGAAGAAGGAAGAAGAAGAGAAAGATGAGGAGGAAGAGGAGGAGGAGGAGGAGGAGAGGAAAGGAGGAGAAACTGAATGAAAAGAGGAGGTGGCATACATTAGGGTAGTTGGGGATGTTTACTCAATGACAATAGTAGCACAGCAGGGATCAGAAAAGGGTGCTGCCTGCCTCCTCCATTTCTAATATTTCAACTGAAATATTCCAGGAGTTAAGGCCAAGACCCACCACCTTGCTGCTTTCTCTCTGTGTAACAACTACCCAATAAAGTTATTCTTTCTCAATATTAGTAGGTTATGATTTTTTTTCCTTCTACTGAAAGGAAAACATGCTTTTTTCATCAAACCTTCTATTAAAACCCTTCAAAACCTACTTTAATGGGAAACCAATATTTTTCCCTGTCAAGCAATTTTTTTACAGTGACTTGGAGAGACATAGCAATTTTGGGTTACTGTGGACAAGGAGTCGCGTCTTTATAAAATGTGTTTATGCCTAAAATAGGAATCAGTCACTTAATTTGTTTATTCTATTCTTAGATCCCCTCCCCCCATTGATAATAAAAAGGCAAAATATAACTGTGTTTTTAACACTTGACCTCAACTTGGATCCTGATAGAAAAATGCATCCAACACTGGAAGGAAGACTGTTAGCAGGAGTTGTGCCCTGATATTTACAAGTACAGAGAGTTTTCCATTTGTGAGTTATCATGGTCATGTTGCCTAGGGGAGCATCTGTAATAAGTAAGTATAGGTTGTAAGTTATAGCAAGGAAGGTTTCAGCTCTGACAGGGAGCTTTCTAGCTCTCTAGCCAAGGAAGAAGAATCTATGGACGCATCTCCATACATGGAGATGTTCAGGCAGGGAAGGAAACTTCATACACTTGCCAGAATGATTGTCAAGGGAAATCAAAAAAAGCGAAGGGGAAATTCAGAGACCCTTGGACTTCTTCCAGCAATTTACTATTATTTTTTTCTCATGAGAAACAGATGAGATTAAGAAGGTATTGTCTGCTGCACCTCAGCAGAGCAATTGGTGCGCCTTCCTAAGAAAGCAGCCTCCCTACCTGCTAAGTCATATCTGCAAACTTATTCTGAATGGCTTTTCTTTAGCTTCAACTCAAAGTTGAATTTTTTTCCAGAGAAATATCCCTCATTGTGCTGAATCAGGTAAGAGAGTTGTGACTCGATGTGACCCTAGCTCTACAATGTCTTCACGGAATGAAATATAATCCAACTGGGAGGTCTCCACGCAAATCCAAAATG
Organism: Lasiurus borealis; assembly: GCA_004026805.1. Classification (NCBI taxonomy): domain Eukaryota; kingdom Metazoa; phylum Chordata; class Mammalia; order Chiroptera; family Vespertilionidae; genus Lasiurus; species Lasiurus borealis. The sequence goes on from PVJN01002015.1 coordinate 44,167, forward strand.
ACAGTTCCCAGGAGGATTGGATCTAGGATTCTGGCAAAATCTCTAATGTCCACTTTATGCAGTCCCAAATCACTTCTTGGTGTCAGAGCTACGCAAACTGTTGAGGAAACTTGTTTTTGGCAAAAAGTGGCAGGCTTTAAATTTTGGTGACAGGATAGCGTGCTCTCTTAATGTGGCTGTGCTAAGCCATAAATAAGATGTTCTTATTCGAAGAAGAAGAAAAAAAAGGTGTTTATCTATAGAAAGACAGCAGTATAAACCTCTTCGCAAGAGAAATATTTGGCCACAGCGGGTTTCTCAGAGTACGCAGTTTATAAGATCTTTTTGTTTCTAAACCTCCTCAGTGAATTTTGGCATTCCTGTGTTAGTTTCCTATTGCTACTTTAACAAACTGACCCAAATGTAGTGACTTCAAACAACACACACTTCTTATCTTACTAGAGGCCCGGTGCATGAAATTGTGCTTGGGTAAGGTCCCTAGGCCTAGCCTGTGATCAGGACCATCTTCTGCCTACCCCCCAATCTCTAGTCCCGCCCTGCCCTGCCGCCATCTCCTGGTTCCCCATGGTTCCCAATCACAGCATGGTTGCATTTCCCAAGAGCCTGTGGGCAGGGGGGAGGGACCAAGAGGTCAGACGTTTTGCCTGCTCACCAGTCCTTCCCTGCTCACCTCATTTTGCCATGGTCCCCTTTTTACCTTGCTGTGATCGGAGCCTGCAGGCCTAGGGGAGGGGAGGGACTGAGAGGTGGTCAATGCACCTCATGGCAGCTGGTTGACCAGTGGTTCCGGTTGTTTCGCTGCTGGCCTTTTATTATACAGGATAGTGATGGAGGTCAAAAATAAAAAAAAAAAAATGGGTTCAAGAGCTGTGTATTTTTTAGAGGCTCTAAAGAAGAATTCTTTTTCAGCTCTTAGAAGATGTCTACATTGGTTGGCCTATGCCTTCCCCACTTCTCTGAATTCAAACCAACAACACAGCACCTTCTCTCTGACCTCGGCTTCCATCTTCTCTTAACTGCTTCCTTGTTATAAGGACCCTGGTGATAAGGACATTGTGTCCCTCAGATGATTCAGGATCATCTCCACATCTCCAGATCTTTCATTTAAACACATCTGCCGAGTCCCTCTTACCATGGAAGGTAACATATTCACAGCTTGCAGGGTTTCTTTCTTTATTTTTTTAATATATTTTATTGGTTTTTTAACAGAGAGGAAGGGAGAGGGACAGAGAGTTAAAAACATCCATGAGAGAGAGACATTGATCAGCCACCTCCTGCATGCCCCCTACAGGGGAATTGCCCGCAACCAGGATATATGCCCTTGACCGGAATTGAATCTGGGACCTTTCAGTCCACAGGCCATCGCTCTCTCCACTGAGCCAAACCAGTTTCGGCAACTTGCAGGGTTTAGAAAGTGGACTTCTTTGGCAGGTAGGCAGGGGTGAGGGGGGCATGAGAAGGGGGCATTATTCAGCCTACTACATAAGCATATTTATAAGTTTTCCATTTCAATCCTGAGTTTTCAACAATGCAGGATAAAAAGTGCTAACCGCATGATTAGATTACATCTGGGTAAGATGTTGAGTTGTAAAGTGTAGTCCCAATGTAACTGATCTGAAATTGCCAGGGAGAAAACAAAATATTAGTGACTCTCAATATAGGCCTGCCAGTGTTTTCTCATCCCTGGAAAACCCTTTAGTTGAATACGAATAATCACTGGGGAGGGAGCACAGCGTGGAGGAAGAGGATCCTAAGAAGAAAGACCGAGATTTCAGTTAGAGTGCAAAGCACTGTAGGGAGACACGGAAAACAAGAAATACAGAGTGAGGACAAGGTGTCACAACTGCCTTTAGCTGCTGTTCAGCTTCTAATCTGTCCAAGCGTGAGGAAGAGGGAGAAAACAGCCTTGAAAAAAAACATTTTTAAAAAGTTCAAAATAAATGTAAGACAAAAACTGTGCATGTCATTACGTGCCCTTTCGGTATTTTTTGCAAACCCTCCTTGTGCTTCTTAGACATAGTCTTTTGCAACGACTGTGGTTGCTCACGTGTTGATTCTAAGCATGACAAATTACATAGATATAAATGGCAGTGGTGCGGCCCCATATAAAGCGAGTTTGTGCATAACTTATGTGGTACTTTCAGGGTTTTTTCGTGAGGTAATATTACAAAATGGGTCCATTTACTGTCCCTGGCTATTAGGCAGATATGGCTGTAGTAAACTTCCACAAGGAAAGGAACATTTTTGTTACCTCTCACATATGGTTTGTGTGTACAGTAGTAAAGTGTCTTCCCCTGGTAGTCACCAGTACTTCATAAAACCAGCTAGTCTGAGTATCTCATATAAAAGCAACATTAACTATTCACTGTTTGCCAGTTACCAGCAAATGGCAGAGTATTTCATGTATTGGCTGTGTTCTGGAATCAGGGAGTAAGACGTTTATTGGTTGTCCATGCTGCGTGAAAAAGTGTCATAAACTAAACTTTAAATCCATACACATGTATTATCACACAGGTTCTGAGGGTCTGGAGTCCATGCACAGGCTAAATGGATTCTCTTCCTAGGGTGTGTCATATTGTGATTTATACATAAATAAACAAACAAACAAACAAACAAATAAATGAATTACACACACACACACACACCCTGGTAGGATAGGGCCTAAACTGGCAATCAGACATTTCTCTCATAATATGGGACTGCTGGTTACCAACCACTTGCCTGCCTGCCTGCCTGATTACCCCTAACCACTTCTGCCTTCCAGCCTGATAACCCCCTAACCACTCTTCTGCTGGCCTGATCATCTCGTGGCAGACATCTTTGACTGCTTGGGGGTGGCATCTTGTGTGACAGCATGAGAGTCAATTTGCATATTACCTCTATATTATATAGGATATATATATTAGGTATACTGGTTAATAATACAGATTTTGTAATCAAAGAAAGCGTGATAACTTCAAGAGTTATGTCAAGTGTTTTATTCAAAGCAATGTCCATCACTAGCTACACATTTCCCCCATCTTTCAGGTAAGTTGTTGTTGTTGTTTTGCTTTGTACATGTTTATTTTATTTTATTTTTTAATTGAATATAACTTTATTGTGGAGATCATTACAATTGGTCCACCTTTTTCTCCCATAGCTCCCCTCAACCCGGTTCCCAACCCACTCTCCATCCTCACCTCCCCCTCACTGTCCTCATCCATAGGTGTACAATTTTTGTCCAGTCTCTTCCCACACGTCTCACACCTCTTTCTCCTCAATAATCATCAATCCACTCCCTTTCTATGTTGCTGATTCTATTACATTCACCAGTTCATTCTGTTCATCAGATTTTCTATTCACTTGATTTTTAGATTCACGTGTTGATAAGCATGCATTTGACATTTTTAAGCATAAAAATACCTATGATATTAATACCTTCAAAAGACTTGATATGAAGTTTTGAAGCTTGATGTCAATACAACACAATAGCATACATCGCAAATTGCATATATATATATATATATATATATATATATATATATATATATATATATATCAGCATATGTGTAACTCCAGCTATTGAAATTGTGTGTATGTATGTATTTGGTCTTTGTCCATAGTTCCTGATTTATATGTTCCAGAACCTTTGGAATGTCCCAAGTGTTGAGAATGACACAGGTGTCTTTTATTATGTTAATGAAGCGGCTTCGGGGGGGGGGGGGGGGAAGCACTTAAAGATATGGGCCTTTTGACAGTGAAGCCAACCAAACCATTGGAGGGTTGGAACTTTTAGTCTCATCCTAATCCCTAGGAGGGAAGAGGGCTGGAGATTGAAGTCTTCATCCTGATCAATGAGTCAATCAATCCTACCTAAGTGATGAAGCCTCCACACAAACCCAATAGGATGGGGTTTGGAGAGATTCTAGGTTGGTGAACAGGTAGAGATTTGATGCAAGTGGTGCAGCTGGAAAAGGCATTGAAGTTCACACCCTTTCCCCAAGTCTTTCCCTGTGCATTTCTTCACTGGCCTGTTTCTGAGTTATAGTCCTATAATAACCCAGTGACCTACAAAGTAAAATGTTTCTCTGAGCTCTGTGAATCTCTCTAGTAAACGAATTGATCCCAAGCAAGGGTCATGGGAACCTCTGATTTATAGCACCTTTGTCTGAAGTACAGAGAACAAGCTGGCATCTGGGGGCGAAGGAGGCTGCAATCTTGTAAGACTAACCTGATCCATCTCCAGGTAGGTGTCAAACCCGAGTTGAATTCTCAGAACCTGACCTGATATTCTGAGCATTGCTTAATGTCATGTGAGAAGTCCCACCTCTCACCCCCATACACACTCTCACATACAACCCCACATTGGGATTGGTCAGAAACACTAATGTAGGTGTCACAAGGCAGCAATCAAGGTGATAGCCAGAGCTGGGTTCTCATCAGAGACTAGATTTAAATGAGGGCTTACTACTAATTACTACAGGTTGTTTGCAGAATGCATTTCCTTGTGGCAGTTTGTTTCTTCAAAGCCTACAAGGGAAGGAAAGAGAGATACTAAAGAAAGCCAGCGAGCAGGACAGAGACTGGTATAATGGGTGCCTTTGACATTGCCTATTGGTTGAAAATAAGTTGCCAATCCCTCCCACAATCAAGATGAGGGGATTAGACAAAGACAACAGGATGGGGAATCATGAGGTCACCTTAAACTCTGACCTGCACAGGAAGGAAATCTTAGATGTCATGTAAAATATAAAATCCCAAGGACCATAGTTCATGTATTCACTTGAAAATTTTGTATTATTTCTATAATTTCAAAAATATATTGTTTACGATGCAAATGGTGGTTAATTATTGTGCTAAGTCTGTACTAGGACCATACTCTTCAAGAATCTGCCCTCAAGCTGAACCGGTTTTGCTCAGTGGATAGAGCATCGGCCTGTGGACTGAAAGGTCCCAGGTTCCATTCCAGTCAACTGCATGTACCTTAGTTGCGGGCATATACCCCAGTAGTGGTGTGCAGGAGGCGGCTGATCGATGTCTCTCTCATAGATGCTACTAACTCTCTATCACTCTCCCTTCCTCTCTGTAAAAAATCAATAAAACATATTAAAAAAAAAGAATCTGCCCTCATGAATTAGAAGGTATAGAGCCAAATACTGAAAAGTTAGAATTTTAAGACAAGAACATTCCAGTATTCTTCAAAATCATTGCCCTCAGGTCAAGTCTGAAGATCTAACTTTAATAAGTTAATCCACTTTTTAAAGCTCTGAATCTTCCTAACTATCTGGAGAGAAGAATATCATTTAAGCTTCCTGGATTATTTTATATCTTGATATGATGGAGGATTTGTTAAGCAGGCTCTAGCAGACAGAACCAGTAATCCGGGCATGAGGCACAAGAAATAGGACTACAAGGGGAAAAAACAAAAGAGTTTCAAAGTACACGAATTTTGCTATGTATTACTTATCTTCATAGAGTAGATTATGATGTGTGAATACTTATTATTTCAAAGCAAAACTCCAGGCCACATAAAAAAATTAATATTAGCCAATATACTCATTTTTTTAGGCAACATACAAATCGAATGGCAAAAATTAATGGAATGTGGTGAAGCGAGCATAGTAACTGAAATTGTGACCTAAGTAAAATAAGGTTAAGATCTATCTCTGCCAGATTTACTAACAAACACAACAGGATCAAAAGAGCAAGGTATCTCGGCTGATCAATGTCTCTCTCTCATCAATGTTTCTGACTTTCTATTTCTCTTCCTTCCTCTCTGTAAAAAATCAATAAAATGTATTTTTAAAAAAAGAGCAAGTTATCTGAGACTAAGCTCAGGAATCAGGAAAGTCTTCAAAAGATGAGGACATGCGGGATGGTCCAGCTGATCATTAAGACATTCAAACAAAATGAGCAAACGCTAACTTTACACTTGCAGTCCGTTCTTATGGACTTGAGATAGCGCAGCTCTCTGTGCTAAATACTTGACAAGGTTTTTTGTTGGTTTGTTTTTTGTTTTTGTTTTTTGATCAGTGCGGTGGATACTTTAGTCTTCTAGTGGCAGAATGAGGCTAAACTTTTCAATAGATCCGGCAATGGAAACCTTCATTTAAAGCCAGGATTCCTTATGCTTAGTGAAATAAGCCAGTCGATGAAGGAGAAGCATCACATGATCTCACTCATTGGTGGATAATAAAGAACATTATAAACTGATGAACAAAAGGATAGATACAGAGGCAGTAAAGTTTCAAACAGACTGTGAAATTACAGCAGGAAGATTAAGGAGAGGTGAGGTAGATAAGAGATCAATCAAAGGACTTGTATGCATGCATATAAGCATAACCAATGAACATAGACACTGGGGGGTTTGGTTATGCCTGGGAGGGAGAGGGGGCAATGGGGAGATATGTATAACAAATTAATAAAAAATCAATTAATTAATTAATTAATTAATTAATTAATTAAAGCCAGGATTCTGGAGGAAATGGAACAGTGGAAGGAGACCTCCCCTGCACCAATTGCTCTTGCTGCTCTGCTCACCAGAATCTTACATCCTTTCAGAAAGGTCAAAGGTCAGAGAAGCATGTCAACTGTTCGGACTAGTCAACACAACGTGAACAGTGTTCTGCAACAACATAAAATTATTTATAATATTCTTTTGCTAATTCTAGTACCCTATAGTATTAGTTTACACAGCTATATTTCTAGTATAGCCACCTCTGGAGTTAGGTCTCCGATGTATTAGTCACAAAGATAGCGGGTCTTTATCATTTGTTTGTGATCTTGCATTTACTGTCAGAAGAATTGAAAGAATTGCATTTTACAATTTTATAGAAAACATACATCATGTAATACAATGGTATGTATTCTCAGTTGAAGGCAAAATAAAAAATGATTAGTTCTCATCCTTGTCAATGGCTATTTTTTGCAATATGATTCAGCAGCAACAAAAACAGGTGAAGATATTGAAACATTTTCGTCAACAAATAGAAGGTAAATCCAAAACAGTTTTTCCAAGGGCTAGTCCACTTATTCAGCACGAGGAAATAAAACAAATATAGCATAGATATTGTGAACATTATATATTCAAAAACTAATAGAAACTACACATTGAAATAATTAATTTTGACTTAACCAAATCAATATAGTTTCATCAGCAAACACTTTAACATTTCTGAAAATAAAAGCATTTCATTCCATAACTTTCCAGGCAGACAATGCACATCATCTGATCTTAGTTCATGTTTGTTTTTCATATTGAATTGGTGTAGTGTTAGAAAATCTGATTTTCTCATTTGATTAGATAAGCTAAAAGCATTAAAAGTGAGAGGGTACACTTTTCAAACTTTTTAAAGTTTACCATCATCAATTTACTGTTTAAATATGAGTTTGATTACCTTAATTATGTCCATAAAGGTGTTTTAAGAAAACCTCAATGGCAGAAAAGAGGAATTGTTTTATTTCCATTTTAATGTTTCTGATCCCACGGGATACTTACTGTCATTCTCATTACTGAGAGAGTTCTGCTTGGAATTTCGCCATATAGGGAGCAATAAATCTGTGATTTGAACAGATTCGTTGGACAGAAACATGAATTTTTTTTGTAAATTTATTGAGACAGGCATTAAGTGAATAGTATCTTAAAATACTTGGGAAATGACCAAGTTATATTACTAAAGAGTAACAAGAGAACAGAATGAGCCTTGGGTGAGCAGAAAACACCATAAATCATATAAGATGGCTCTGTGCTTTTATCCTTGTTGTCCACATGTTCTCCTCAAAAACCAAAACAAAACAATCTGTAACAATTTAGTTTCATTTTGCACAGGTCAAGGAGGGTCTGGGTATTTCTATAATAGCTGAGCGACAACATTTATAAACATTAAATCAGTACATTTGGGCATGCGGTTCTCTTTTCTAAGTTTCATTCGATTCTATTTAAAAATAAGTTTATTTTAAACTTTTTCAAGAAATATTCTGATTTTGAGAATCAGAAGCAAGAAATATAAAAAGGTTTTACCCCCTCAGCAACAGATCATTTTAATGTTATTAGTTTTTTTTTTATCTGTTTTTTGTTTTTATTTTGTTGTGTGTGTTTTTTTAAACATCTTCCTTAAAATAAACTGCAAGGACCTGTGGACAAATTAAAATTTGCATTTTGTTGAATTCCTCTATCTTGTTATCCTGCATATATTACATGTAATGGATTGTGATTTGTATAGTCGGTGAGTATAGTTGATGATTGATACATATCTGTACATATATATAGATATAAACAAAAAGCACATTTTAAAAAGTATTGAAAATACTTCTTTTGATCACATCTGCCATAGGCCTATTAGCTGAAGCCATCAGATCCAGTGGGTAGTGTTTCATGAAAAATTATTTTTTAAAATATATTTTATTGATTTTTTACAGAGAGGAAGGGAGAATGATAGAGAGTTGGAAACATCAATGAGAGAGAGACATTGATCAGCTGCCTCCTGCATGACCCCTACTGGGGATGTGCCCACAACCAAGATACATGCCCTTGACCGGAATCGAACCTGGGATCTTTTAGTTCGAAGACCAACGCTCTATCCAATGAGCCAAACTGGTTTCGGCTCATACCCATTATTAATATTTCTGTTTTTCCTCCTTGGATGTTTCTACTCTCTTCAAATAGTCATGTACTTTGATTTAGTCAGTGATATAAGAACAGAATTAATGTGTATCACTCAGAACAGAAATGGCTGAGCAAGTGTATGCATCTCCCTGTGCCTTTTCCATAGCAACCAATGACATAGAGAAGCTTCATTAGCTAATCTGTAAGGAAGACACGGATCAGAGTCCCTCACATGTAGTGAGACTGAGAACTTTCAAACCCTTTTCATTTTAAGCCTCTGAAATTACAGGTCTTTGCTACAGTAAAAAATGGCCAATAATTAACACATGCAAGCAGAACTAACTAAACTGCCTTAAAATATATTCACTTAATTTCACTGAATTCTACAAGTATTATTTGATGGGCCACTTTGAGCCTTATATTCTTTTCTAAAGTTTGTTAATGCTAAAGAGAAAGGCATAATTGCATTAAATTGATAGAAAGGTTTACCAATATTCATTAAGACCCAGAAACATTCCCGGGGAAATTTACCATATATGGCTAATAGATGGATGCATTTATTCATTATCCAATAACTGTGCAGTGTCTGTGATGCACCAAATACCTTTCACAGTACCTGTGTATAATGCCTCAGTGAACAAACTGTATGAAGATTTCTGCTTTGATAGTTTGTCTCTACCAAAGGAAGGCCAATTGTAAAGGACCAACATGATAAATGATCCTATATAACAAAGAGGCAATATGCAAATTGACCATTACACTCTCACAAGATGGCTCTTACAAACAGGCTGGGGCTGGTGAGGGATGACCAAATGACTGAGCAAGCAGGCTGCATGGGGCGACCATGCCAGCAGGGGTGTTAGTGAGGGATGACCAAACAACTGAATAAGCAGGCTACATGGGGCGACCAGGCTGGCAGGGAGTTAGTGATGGATGACTAAATGGCTGAACAAGCATGGGGTGACCAGGCTAGCAGGGGGTGGGGGCAGCTGGGAGTGACCAGGAAAGCAAAGGGAGCAGTTGGGGGTGACCAGGCCAGGGAGGGCAGTTAAGAGGAATTAGGCCAATGGAGGGACAGTAAGGGGCAACCAAGCCAGCAAGGGGACAGTTAGGGGTGGCCAGGCTGGGGGGGGGGGCAGTTGGGAGTGACTAGGTCAGCAGAGCAGGGAAGGTAAGTATGACCAGGACAGTAGAGCAGGACAGTAGAGGGGGGGAAGCTGGGGGTAACCAGGTTGCCTGAAGGGGCAGTAATAGATGACTAGGCCAGCAGGGGGGGCAGTTAGGGGCAATCAGGCCAGCATGTAAAGGCATTGAGAGGTTATCAGATCGGTGAGTGAGGGGCAGTTACGCGTTACCAGGAAAGCATACAGATGATTGATTAGGAGCCAATAGTCCAGGATTGTAAGAGGGATGCCCTACTGCTGGTTTAGGTCTGATCTGGCGGTCAGACATCCCCCAAGAAGTCCCGGATTGGAGAAGGTGTAGGCTGAGGTGATCCCTCGCCCTGTGCATGAATTTCATGCACCCAGCCTCTAGTTTAAAAATAGGAAAGATGGTAAGTGCTATGGGAAAACTGCACAGTAGGATAAAAAGAACTGAAGACCTTGGAGGAGTGGCTGATAGGTAACTATCTTATAAAAGATCACTCAGGCAAACTAATCATACAGGTTCTGGTCATGAAAAAGCAGGTGAACTTAAACAGGCTCATAAAGAGTATTTGACAAAGGAGCTATTTGCGGAGTTGTAAGCTAGGTTGAAGAATGTTGGTGCACTCAGTGTCTAGCAATGGTAGAGAGCTGTTACTGTCCCTAACCTTGAAGGCAGAAAGGGGAAAATATTGTTACCCATGCCAATGAGACCACACTATTGAAGCTGCAGTCAGTGGTATGTTCCTTCAGAACAGCAAGCAGAAAAACATGTCTTCCATTTTAACATGAATGTAGTTTGAGATTCATGTATTTAAATTAGCTGGGAACTCATCAATTCATAATGTTTAGTGGAGATTGGATAGATTTGGTGGTGAGCTTGAGGTAAATATGTCATATTTGTTACATCCCCAGCTTCAATTGCTGGATTATTTACCCCACAGAGATTTTACAGTTTTTAAAATTTTTTCTAGTCTCTATTTCCAGTATATTTTCTTCTCCTTTGGAATACTGACCAGGACTCAATGAGAGTGCTAAATGATATACATAATGGAGGTTTAGAAATGTTCACTCAATAAAACTGAAATATTACCATCAGCTGATCCTGCGTTTATTCCCATGGCTTGACTGTGCAATAATAGAAGTTTTAGGATTCTTTCTCCACCCTTCTTCATTATAGTTGTTATTATTTCCTTTAACTGATACCGTTTTACAGTCTCGTGTTTTTATTTTTTTTATACTTCTGAGATATTTTGCTCTCAATATACTTTTATTTTTTATATTATTTAATTAATTTATTTATTAAATAAATTAAACACAGCATTTTCAATTGATCACAATATGTTGCTATATGTGTCTTGTGAAATAATGGATGATAAATCCAGTGTATTCTCATTTCTATGGTGAGAAGAATTTATTAAAAAAATCACATTCAAGAACTTTCCAGATGTGCTCTTATTGAAAATTAATCCTGGTGAGCCCTTTGACTTAAAAGCTATAGGAAACCTTATTCTTGTTAAAGAAAAACAGTTAACAACATAATTATATTTTAACTAGAGGCCCGGTGCATAAAATTCGTGCACAAGGGTGCTCATGCCCTTGGCCCAATCTGCACCCTCTCCAATCCTGGACCCCTCAGAGGACATTCGACTGCTGTTTTAGGCCCGATTCCTTGGATTGTGCCTAAACCAGCAGTTGGACTTCCCTCTCACAATCCAGGACCACTGGCTCCTAACTGCTCACCTGCCTGCCTGCCTCATCGCCTCTAACTGTCCCTCTGCTGGCCTGGTCACCTCCAACTTCCCCTCCCACCAGCCTGGTGGCCCCCAACTGTCTCCCCTGACATCCTGGCTGCCCCCATCTACCTTCCCCAACTGTCTCCCCTGACATCCTGGCTGCCCCCATCTACCTTCCCCAACTGTCTCTCCTGACATCCTGTCTGCCCCCAACTACCTTCCCTTGATGACCCCATCAGCCTGGTCACTCCCAATTGCTCCATCTGACAACCTAGTTGCCCCCAACTGCTCCTGCCAGCCTGGTCACACCAAATCACCCCCCTTACCAGCCTGGTCATCCCTAACTGTCCCCCTCACAGGCCTGGTCACCCCCAACTGGTCGCCTGATGGCCTGGTCATGCAGCCTACTGTTCAGTCATTTGGTCATCCCTCACTAACACCCCTGTCGGCCTGGTTGCTCCATGCAGCCTGTGTTCAGTCATCCATCTGGTTGTTTCATTCATGATGACACCTGGCTTTTTTATATATTAGGATTACATTGTTATAAATAAACACAATTCATATATTTTAGTGTTAAGTAGAAAGAGAAAAAAATGGTTTTGTGAACAAGTTTAGGACTTTGCAAATTGGACAGTCTAATGTGAAAGTAAAATTTAGTGTTGAAGACTCAAAAGCAATGTGACTTCTCTGCCAAGTTCAGGCTAACTAAACTTTCTAACCTCCTGGTGACATAGACCTTTCTGAAATGTCTAATCTAGGTAAAGGTTAATGAATGCTAGAATCTACACAAATCATCTGGGACACAATGTCAATTTTTTCTTTCTTTATATTGCTATTGGTCTAATTGCATGAAATTTAAATTTAGTTAAAATAAAATATATTTCTAATTAAAGTGATGCTCCTAGGACCCCTACATATGCCTCAGATGTTTTCTTGCAATTGAACTATGCTTTTATTAATTAATTTTCATTAATGTAAGATTAGAGAGGCTATATTTCATTTGCCCTTTCAATATAAACTAAGACCCATGGTCTACTTCTTTAAATTGGCACACTAAGTAATTACATGTTGATTAATTGCATGTTCTAATCTTTGCAAATGACTTTTAATAATATTCTAACAAAAATTTTAATAACTTTAGTCTTTGTAACTCTATAAAATAATTATTTATTCTCCATGTTTTTTAAATGTAATTACTGACAGAAAATGTAGCAAATAACAGGTTAGAAGAACCAATTCTAGACCTTCTATAATTACTTTCATGGTGTGAACATTGTCAAGTGTATTGTACTCTTCTTAAATTTTCTCATTTGCAAAGTGGCAGAGTCAGAAATTGTGGCAGAGCCTTATTTGCTAGTCACTAAATCAATTTATGCCTCTTACAGGGCATTGATGGACTGAATTCCTCAACTCCCTGAGTTAGACATGACCACATATATAGTGGCCGAAAGAAATACTGGCAGAAATGATTCAAGCCAATTCCTGACACTGCTAATAAAATCTTCCTATGAACAATACTGCACCCTTTTTTTCTTCTGTGGAAAATTCTGGAATAAATTGAAAATGATAATGCCTCAAGATTGAAAAACCGGGATTTCACATTTATAAATGATAAGAGAGATTCATGTAGATCAGAAATGTCAGTTTTGAATTTTATGAGAATGAGATAAATGGTTATTGTGTTTGAATTTAACTATTTCAGTTGTTACAATAACCTCAATTAGTACATACTATGTTAGCTATTAGGTCCACAGTGTTTTAATTTTCTCATTCCACACTATGGTTAAAGTCTTAAGGTGATTGTCTGTAGGAGAGATGAACAATTATATTTTTCTCATTTATGTTTTTAAAATGTCACGAATACCTAAATATATGTGTAAACTATCTTCATTAAATTCACTTACCTCACAATAAGACAAACCTTTATTTAGATTTTACAATTTGAAATGCACACATTTTTTTCAGATTTGCATCCTCAGTGCTTAAGAGGTACTGAGGAAGACATTTAATTTCATGAAGAAACTAGATTAGAGCTGTACATTACTTACCTACCACTGTGTAACATATCACCACAATGTTGAGTAGCTGAACAAAACACAGGTTTATTATCTCATGGTGTCTGTCGTCTGGAAATTGGACATGGCTTAGATGGTCCCCTACCTTAATCTCTTAGAAGCCTATAACCAAGGTTTCTGCTAGAGTCTCTTCAGAAGGATCATTATGGAAAGATCCACTTTGAAGTGATTTAGAGGATTCTGGCAGTTTTGCAGCTCCTCAAGTGTTTTCAGATTAAGAATTTAATTTCTCTGATGCTTATTCTTAGGGAGAGAATTACTCCAAGCTGTGAATACTAGGAAGCAAGACTACTGTGAGCTATCTTAGAGGTTGCCTGCCAGAGGCCATCTTTCAAGCCATTTATAATTATACCTCATAAGTAACCAAATCAGATGCTGCAGTTTGACTTTGGTAAGAGTTTCCCTCCTGATGTTACCTTTTCCTATTGCCATTATCCAGTTCCTATACATAAGACAGAGTGAAGAATAAGAAAGAACAAGAAGGCAAAGAGAAAGAATAGAAAGAGAAAAGATAATGGAAATATAGAGAAATTAATAGAAACATTTATTTCTAGTATTTTAGTTTTTATTTTGCAATTTTCTGTATCTGAATGAGCAATGTATTGGGTTCCACCGTCGATGCCAAAACAATATAAATCACTGGGGACACAGTGTATGCTGCAACAGAGATGGCTTAATAGATGGACAGAGTCACAATATGATTGAATCATCTGAGATTTAGAAATATAAATAGGTGTGAGGAGAATAAGTGGTAGTTTGACAACTGCTGCACCCACTGAGCAGTTGCGAACCCCAGAACCCCCAATTGGACAACCACACAGATTCAGAGGAGCTCTACATTCCACCACAGACAGGTCGAATTTTGCCTGGAATGAGGAGAGAGAGAACTACCTAACTAGATATCCAGAGAAGAGAGACCCTGGGGAGACAAAGAAACAGCCTGCATATGAAAGAAAAGCAGGCATCACTAAATAGGAAAGTAAACAAAACGGAGGCAAGCAACCTATCAGAAAAAGAATTCAGAGAAATTATCATAAGGTGGCTGAAAAGAATAGAAGACAAATTCCACAATATGAGAAAGAACCAACAGGAAATAAAGAAGAACCAAGAAGAAATGGAAAATAGCATCACTGCTGTAAAGAACTCAATAGAAAGCAACAAGAGTAGGCTAGAAGAAGAAGAGGATCTCATCAATGAGCTAGAAGACAACGTAGAAAAATAACCAAGTAGAGCAGCTTCCAGAAAAAAAAAAAAGAAAAAGCAAGAGGAGAGACTAAGGGAATTTTGGGACAACATGAAACAAAACAACATTCACATAATAAGGTTTCCAGAATGAGAGGAAACTGAGTAAGGAATAGAAAACCTATTTCAAGAAATAATTACCGAAAACGTCCCTGATATAGGAGAAAAAAAAAACACACAAATCCAAGAAGCTCACAGAGTTCCAAGCAAAATGAACCCCAAAAGACCAACACCAAGGTACATTAAATTGGCAAACACCGACAACAAAATAAGAATCTTAAAAGTGGCCAGAGAGAGACAGAAAGTTACCTATAAAGGAATCCCCATCACAATAGCAACTGATTTATCAACAGAAACTTATCAGGCCAGAAAGGAATAGAATGAAATATATAAACTAATACAAAGGAAGGGTCTGAATCCAAGAATACTCTACCCAGCAAGGCTATCAATCAAAATTGAAGGTGAAATCAGCAGCTTAACCGACAAAAAGGACTAAGGGAATTTGTATAACCAAACCAGCAATGCAAGAAATGCTAAAAGTATTGCTGTAAAAAAAAAAAAAAGAAGAAGAAGAAGAAGAAGAAGAAGAAGAAGAAGAAGAAGAAGAAGAAGAAGAAGGAGAAGAAGAAGAAAGAAAGAAAGAAAAAAGAAGTAGAAAGTGAAGAAGAAACAAAGGGATAAACAAAAACAAAAAGAAATAGCAACAAATGAGTACCTCTACCAATAATAATTTTAAATGTAAATGGATTAAATGTCCCAATCAAAAGACAAAGGGTACCAGATTGGATAAGAAAACACAACCATATATCTCCTGTCTACAAAAAACCCACTTCAGAAAAAATGATACACAGAGACTGATGGTGGAGGGATGGAAAAAGGTTTTTAAGGTGAATGAAAAAAATAAAAAGCTGGAGTAGCAATACTTATATCTGACAAATTAGATCTCAAAGTGAAGCACATAACAAGAGATAAGAAAGAACACTTCGTAATACTAAAGGGAGCAATCCAACAAGAAAAAATAACTCTGGTAAACATATACACACCAATAGAGGAGCACCCAAATACATTAAAAAAAATACTGGAGGATATCAAGGGAGAGATTGACAGCAATACAATTATAGTAGGGGACTTTAATACTGCACTATCACTATTGGCGAAATCTTCTAAACAAAAATCAGCAAAGAAACATCAATCCTAAATGACCCACTAGACCAGATGGAATTAGTTGACATCTTCAGAACAATTTAATCCAAAACCAGAGAATATACATTCTTCTCAAGTGCACATGGGTCATTTTAAAAAATAGACCATATGTTGGGTCATAAGCAAAGTCTCTTCAAATTCAAGAAAATAGAAATCTTATCAAGCATCTTCTCAGATCACAATGGCATAAAACTAGAAGTCAACTACAATAAAAACAATCCAAAGACATCAAACACATGGCGACTAAACAGTATGCTATTAAATAATGACTGTGTTACCAGAGAGATCAAGGAAGAAAAAAAACAAAAACATCGGGGTAACAAATAACAATGAAAACACAACAATCCAAAATCCATGGGACAAAACAAAAGCAGTCTTGAGAGGGAAATTCATAGATCTACAAGACTACTGCAAAAAAACATAAAACAATGATAATAAATTACCTAACCCTACAACTCAAAGAGTTAGAAAGAATAAGAAAGGCCCAGTGTGAGCAGAAAGAAGGAAATAGTAAAGATCAGAGCAGAAATAAACAACATAGAGACCAAAGAAATAACACAAAAAATCAACAAAACCAAGAGCTGGTTCTTTGAAAGAATAAACTAGATTGATGCATCTCTAGCCAGACTCACAAAGAAGCAAAGAGAGCAGATCCAAATAAACAAAATCAGAAATGAAAGAGGTGAAATAACAACAGACACCACAGAAATAAAAAAGGATTGTTAAAAAATACTGTGAACAATTCTATCCCAACAAATTGAACAACTTGGAGGAAATGGGTATATTTTTAGAAAAATATAACCTTCCAAAACTCAATCAGGAAGAATATAAACATCTCAATAGTCCAATAACTATGGGAGAAATTGAAGCAGTCATCAAAAAGCTTCCAGCAAATAAAAGCCCAGGGCCAGATGGCTTCACATGGGACTTTTACCAAACATTTGAGGAAGAACTACAACATATACTCCTCAGACTATTCCAAAAAATTCAAGAAGGAGCACTTCCAAAATCCTTCTATGAAGCTAGCATCACCCTAATACCAAAACCAGATAAAGACAGCACAAAGAAAGAGAATTATAGGCCAATATCTCTCATGAACATAGATACCAAAATCCTCAACAAAGTTCTGGCAAATCAGATCCAGCAGTACATCAGAAAGATCATACACCATGACAAAGTAGAATTTATCCCAGGAATGCAGGGATGGTACAATATCACCAAATCAATAAACCTGATATATCACATAAACAAATTGAGAGATAAAAATCACATAGTCATATCAATTGATGCAGAAAAAGCATTTGACAAAATCCATCATAGTTTTTTGATAAAAAATCTCAACAAGGTAGGAATAGAAGGATCATACCTTCACATAATAAAAGCTATATATGATAAACCCACAACTAACATCATACTCAATGGACAAAAACTAAAACCATTTCCCCTAAGAACAGGAACAAGACAGGGATGCCCACTCTTACCACTCCTGTTCAACATAGTACTGGAAGTAGTAACCCTTGCAATTAGACAAGAGAAGAAATAAAAGGCCCCAAATTGGAAAATAAGAAGAAAAGCTGTGCTTATTTGCAGAAAACATGGTATTGTATATAAAAAACCCAAAAGACTCCATCAAAAAACTAATGGACTTAATAAATGAATATTGCAATGCAACAGGGTACAAGATTAATGAAAAAAATCTATGGCATTTCTATACACCAATAGTGAACTTACAGAAAGAGAGGCTAAAAAAGTAATCCCATTTACCACCACACCAAAGAAAAAAAAATGATACCTAGAAATAAACTTAACTAAGGAGGTAAAAGACCTATATGTGAAAAACTACAGGACACTAAAAAAAGATAGAGGAAGCCATAAACAGATGGAAAAACATACCATGTTCATGGATTGGGATAATCAACATCATTAAAATGTCCATACTACCCAAAGCAATCTATAGATTCAATGCACTCCCCATTAAAATACCAACAGCATATTTCACAGACCTAGAAAGAACTCTCCAAAAATTCATCTGGAATAAAAAACGGCCCTAAATAGCCACAGCAATCCTGAAAAAGAAGAATAAAATAGGTGGGATATCAATATCAGATTCAAGATGTGTTACAAAGCCACTGTTCTCAAAACAGCACATGAACAGATATATAGAATAGAGAATCTAGATATTGACCCAAACCACTATGCACAATTAATATTTGACAAAGGAAGCATGAACATACAATGGAGTCAAAACAATCTCTTCAATAAATGGTGTCGGAAAAATTGGACAGATACATGCAAAAGTATGAAACTAGACCAGCAACTTATGCCATACATAAAAATATCAAAATGAATACAGGACTTAAACATAAGACAGGAAACCATAAAAATACTATCGGAATCCACAGGCAGCAAAATCCCAGACATATGGCAAAGAAACTTCTTCACTGATACTGTTCCTAGGGCAGTGGAAGCTAAAGAGAAAATAAACAAATGGGACTATATCAAAATAAAAAGCTTTTGCACAGAAAAAGAAACCATCAACAAAATAACAAGAAAGCTTACTGTATGGGAGAACATATTTGCAAATGTTATCACTGATAAAGGTTTAATCTCCAACATCTACAGGCAATTTATGCAATAAGTTGCATAAAAGAAAGATGGATGATGCAATAAAAATAATGGGTAATGGACCTAAATAGAATATTTTTGAAAGATGACAAAAAGGAAGGCCAAGAAACATATGAAAACATGCTCAAAGTCAGTAATTATCTGAAAGATGCAAATCAAAATGACAATGCGATACCATCTCACACCTATCAGAATGGCAATCATCAACAAAGTCAAGAGTTGGCAAAGATGCAGAGAAAAACGAATCCTCTTGCACTGCTGGAGGAAATGCAGATTGGTGCGGCCATTGTGGAGAACAGTATGAAGTTTCCTCAAAAAAATAAAAATAAAAATGGAACTCCCATTTGACCCAGTAATCATGCTCCTCGGAACATATCCTAAGAAACTAGAAACACCAATAAGAAAGGATATATGCACACCTAAGTTCATAGTAGCACAATTTACAATAGCTACAATTTGAAAATAGCCTAGGTGCCCATCAGCAGATGACTGCATCAGAAAACTATGGTACATCTACACAGTGGAATACTATGCTGCCATAAAAAAGGAATTCTTACCATTGTAGCAACCTGGGTAGAACTGAAGAGCATTATGCTAAGTGAAATAAGCCAGCCAATGAAGGAGAAATACCACATGATCTCACTCATTTGTGGATAATAAAGAACATTATAAACTGATGAACAAAAGGATAGATACAGAGGCAGTAAAGCATCAAACAGACTGTCAAATTACAGCAAGAAGGTTAGTGAGAAGTGGGGTTGATAAGAGATCAACCAAAGGACTTGTGTGCATGCATATAAACAAAGTCAATGGACACAAGACACTGGGGAGTGAAGGCATGTATGGGAGTGGGGTGGGGAGGGAAATGAGAAGATATGTACACATGTAATACATTAATTTAAAAAAATGGAAAAAAAAGAATGGCACTTTTATAGAAATCAAAGAACACACATCTGAGCTATTTAGAGTCCAGCAATGATGCATTAGATCATGAGAGTGGTCAGTAGTAGATGATCTTGCCTATGGTGTGATATTTTTTATTGTTCTAATAAACATCACTAAATATCAACTTATGTTAATGAGGAGGATTTGACTATATAAAATAATAATGCCTAAAATTTGTGTAGAATTTTATAAACTGCTTTAATATGCATATCTTTCTCTCTCTCTCATAAACCAATCTCTCCTCCAAGATAAATAGGTTTGTCAAGTCATCCCACTATTAAAAAATTCTTTGGCTCCGTGTTACTTGGAGGATGAAGTCCAGACTCCTTTGGATAACTTACAAAACTATTCATGAGTAGCACATGGCTGTCTTATCATGCTGTATTCACGAGCTGCACATGGCTCTCTTACCATCCTCATCACTCCCACTTTTCTACTCATTCCTCTGTCTAGCCACTAAAACTACCTGATTCCTGCATATACCATTCTTCAGGCATTTATACACGCTCTCAGTTAACCACAGCTGGCATTTTTGACCAGATGATTTTGTTATGCTGGGGGTTGTTCTGTACATTGTAAGAGGCATAGCAGTTTCCTTAACCCCTAACCAATAGATTCTACAGAGGCCTGCATATTTGTCACAAGCAAAAATGTTTCCAGACATCACCAAATGGCCACTGGGTAAGAATGGCGGTAAAATAACTGAAACTGGTTTGGCTCAGTGGATAGAGTGTCTGCCTGTGGACTGAAAGGTCCCAGGTTCGATTCTGGTCAAGGGCATGTACCTTGGTTGCTGGCGCATCCCCAGTAGGGAATGTGCAAGAGGCAGCTGATCGATGTTTCTAACTCTTTATCCCTCTCCCTTCCTCTCTGTAAAAAATCAATAAAATATATTTTTAAAAAAAGAATGGTGGTGAAATAATTATCCTTTTGAAACACTGTTCTAGGCATTCTTCCATTCTGTTTTCTTGTCCTGAAAGACTCTGATTTCTATTATTAACTGACTTGAACATGTTCTTTAGAAGTTAACTCTTTTGGTGCAACCACTATGGAAAGTAGTATGGAGATAAATTAGAAAATTAAAATGGAACTACCATATGATCCAGTAATGTAAAACAGAGTGAGTATAGCTGATAAAACTATGTATTAGTATTATGCGATTGGAGATCAAAAAAAGTAATCTCCATTGGAAAGCCTCTTTTTATTACCTCCAGATGGAATAAGAGGAGCTTTTTTTTTTTTATTACTGTCTCCATCTGAGCCTCAGGCACAAAGTTCAGAAGGATGGCTTCAATTTCAGTTTCACTACACATTATTCATATGACTATGGGTAATTCACTCAACTGGCCTATGCATATTTTTCTCATCTATACAATAGGGGTGCTAATATTAAATAATTTGCAGAGTCTGGAACATATTTAATACTCAATATATGTCAATTGATATTATTACCATTGTCATTTTTTTTATTTTTTTGAGTGGAAACATGGTAAATTCTAATTCATTAGGTGTTATATAAATTTGTAAATTCAGAGTTGGTATCATATTGTAGAAGCAAATGTAAATGGCTAGATTATTCACCATTTTATATTTCTATGACAACACACTCACCTTGAAAGAGAAAATGTTTGCTTTATTAGGAGATTTTTAGAGCAGTTTGGATATGTATAGCCAATGAATTACACTGCTATATAGCGTGGATTATAGAAATGAAATACCCTATTGGTGCATGGATATAATTTCTCTATATATCAACCAATATTGTGAGAAGGGTTTGATATGGACTTCTTGAAAGCAAAATATTTACATAAAGCAGTAAAAAGGAAACAAATGTTAGAACAAACATTATAAATATCCATAAATTGGCATGCTCTTTTAACACACTAAGAAGATTAGTAAAAGTGCAGGCATAGACTAGCAATACTTTCAAGTATTTGCACAAACACAATTCCTGGGACACAAAAAAAGAGAGAAGACATGTATAATATCCTCTTCTTTAAATGAAATTTAAAAATACAGATAACTTTTGTTTACAGAACACTGAGAACTAAGAAAATAAAATATGACCCTTAGGAGTAAGCTTTCTGCATTTTATTTTAAAATGCACCCCCAGCCAAGACCGGCCTGCAGACTAAAAGGTCCCAGGTTCAATTCCGGTTGGGGGCATGTTCCTTGCTTGCGGGCACAACTCCAGTAGGGGGCGTGCAGGAGGAGGCTGATCTATGTCTCTCTATCATAGATGTTTCTGACTTTCTATCCCTCTCTCTTCCTCTCTGTAAAAATTCAATAAAATGTATTTTTTAAAATGCACCCCCAAAATGGATTGGTCAGAGAAGAAGTGATGGACAGAGGATAGATGGTACAGTCTGCAGAATAATGTGAAGCTGTGGATTTTGGCTTCCATGACAATGGGGTCTTTGCAGGTATCATTAATTTATGAGTCCAAATGTAGGAAAATTATACAGGGTCAAATATTATCAGTAAGAATCTTGAAAAGGTGGAGGAATGCAGTAGAAGAGAAAAGAAGACATGACACTTAAGCAGAGATCAGAGTCAGAAAAAGATGCTATGTTTTTGGATTTGAAGATGGAGGAAGAGCCCACAAACTAAAGAATGCAGATGGCCTAGAGAAATGGGAAAATACAGTGGTACCTCAAGAAACGAGTGCCCTAACATAAGAGATTTTTGAGATATGAGCCGTCAAGCGAGCGATTTTTGCTTTGAAATACAAGCAACATTTGAGATAGAGGTAATGGCGCTGATTGGCTGGCTTCACACGACCCACCAGTTTACCACAACTGGAGCACCTCATAGTTTCCAACGCCTCAAGGTTACGGAATGAATTAAACTCGTATCTCAAGGTACCACTGTGTAAGGGAACGGATTCTCCACTAGAGCCTCAAGAAAGGCAATGCATTGGGGAGAACACTGTCTTGCCAACACCTTGGTTTTAGCTTAGTGAAACCCATTTCATATTCTTCTCACATCCAGCTTTGTAAAAAAATAAATGTGGGTTGTTTTAAGCCACAAATTTGTGGTAATTTACTATCACACTGTTAGGAAACGAATAAGTTTATGTGATAAAGCAAATATAGTCAATTGTTAATTATATGTAGACTAGATGTCTGGTGCACAAAATTCATGCACCGAGAGTGAGGGGAGTCCTCAGCCCAGCCTGCACCTTCTCCAATGTAGGACCCCTTGAGGGATGTCCAATTGCCCATTTAGACCCAATAAGTCAGACATCCCTCTCACAAAGGAGGACTGCTGGCTCCCAAGTGCTCGTCTGCCTTCCTTCCTTATTGCCTGAAACAGCTTCTGTCTGCCAGCCTGATCACCCCCTAATCACTACCCTGCCAGCCTGATTAATGCCTAACTGCTTCCCTTTCAGCCTGTTTGCCCCTAACTGCCTTCCCCTGCAGGCGTGGTCACCCCTAAATATCCTTCCCTGCAACCTGGTCTCTCCTAACTGCCCTCCCCTGCAAGCCTGGCCCCTCACAACTGCCCTCCCCCTGCTGGCCATCTTGTGGTGGCCATCTTGTGACCACATAGGGGCAGGATCTTTGACCACATGGAGGCAGCCATCTTGTGTGTTGAGTGATGGTCAATCTGCATATTACTCTATTATTAGATAGAATCATGGCTCTATGGGTACACACTGTATACTTCTTCTAATTTACTTGTATATTTAAAGTATTTTTATTAAATATATGCAAAATAAATAAATATGGGATTTGATGACAAACCAAAAAAATAGCACATTGTGGGGAAGTGTTATGAAAAAAATAGATTGTCAATGATAATTAATAAAAAATTGCTTTATTAATAAATTTCTATATAGGTCACTTATTCATAATACAAAGATTAATATTTTCTCCTCAAGTTAGTTTCCATTTAAAAAATCACATTTATATTTCAGATTGGTAGCACCCAATAAATGCAAATAGGCTGTAAGGCAGTATAATAATACACTCCAACTGGAATTAAATTGCATATCTGATCTGAGTTCAGGTGAACTAACCTGAAATTACAGATAGTAAAAGTGTAATCAAAAGCATGATGTAAGTGTGATTCTTTCAACTTCCAAAAAGTAAATTAAAATTCTGAAACACTATTTAAATTTGCTTTCATTAGACTTCTCACTGCATTGCTGGAAAACTTTAGTTGAAATTTAAACACTCACAGAAAATGGTGACTTTAAAATTTATTTTTGCTTTTATACAGCCTGTTTAAAAGCTTTCCCTTGAAAATGGTTCTCTCTAGGAAATGGAGAATGGGAATGGGCATTGCTAGTCTTTGTTATCTTTATATATATTTGGAGATTAAGCGTATAACTAAAATAGATTTAATTCGTTCTTTAATTTTAATAGGCATTAGAAAGTATTCCATGCCAGGGAGCCCAGTAGACATATTTATATTCTTGAAATAAGAACCACAGAGCTCTAGTGGGTTTGGCTCAGTGGATAGAGCATCAGCCTTTGTACTGAAGGGTCCCAGGTTCAATTCTGGTAAAGTGCTCGTGCCTGGGTTGTGGGGCTCAATCCAACAGGCAGGAGGCAGCCAATCAAAAATTACCTCTCATCATTGATGTTTCTCTCTCTTCCTCTCCTTTCCTCTCTGAAATAAATAAAAATATATTAACACACACACACACACACACACACACACACACACACACACACAGAAAATTTTTGCCCTAGCTTTTACATGTAAAAATAGAAATGTGGACAAATCTCTGCAGCAGACACTTTCAGCGATTTGCCTATATCCCCTTGGCACACTGATATAACTTCCAATTACCAAAATCTACAGGTTTTATACCTACAGGCTTTTTTCTGCCAACCTGAGCTGGCTCTGCTTATGGAAAGTGCTAGCAATTTAGAACCTGCCTGTAAAGTACTAGGAATTTAGAACCTCCGGGATAGTTCATGAATCAGTGGTGGAAGTTGGTGGATAATATCCCACTCCCCATACCTCATAGGGCATAACTCCGTAGCATGGTTGATTCTAACTCTCCAGTGCAATTAAGCTCCCATTGTCTGTAGGGTCATGTCTTGAAAATGCTCCCTAATAGGCTTCTATGCATTCTTTGCATTATTTTTCCAATCCCTTTGATTACTTTGAATTACCTTCCAAACAAACGCTTAAAAGTCTCCCCTTAGAGAAATTTCAAAACTACAGGGGTACTGTTTATGCAAGTTTCTCTTTTTGTGGTTTCAGTTACCAGGGGTCAACTGATGCCTGAAAATATTAAATGGAAAATTCCAGAAATTAACAATTTCTAAGTTTTAAAATATGTGCCCTTGGGAGTAGTGTGATGATATCATCCTTTTCTGCCTTGCCCAGTATGTAAATCATCCCTTTGCCCAGTTCCAGCATCTGCACACTGTATACACTCCCTACCCATTAGTCTCTTAGTAGACATTTCAGATCAACTGTCATTTGTCTAAGTAAACCTACTTTACTTAATAATGTCCCATTCACATAAGTTCTATCATAGCATCTTGATATAATTGTTCTATTTCATTGTTAGTTATTCTTGTTAATATCGCACTGTACCAATAGATATGTTAAATTTATCATAGGTAAGTAGTAAAAAACATAGCACATAAAAGGTTCAATAATATCTAAGGTTTCTGACATTCCCTGGGGGTCTTGGAACCCTGCAGATAAGGGAGGACTACTGTAAACAGTTTCCCACCCTCAGAGACTAAAGTGTATATTTCAAAACCTAAAATTCTAGAATACTTTCTAATATTTTATACAGCCTGTTTAAGGCTTTTCTAATTGCTTGAAATTTATTGTCATTGAAACTAAGTATTACACAATACTGTCATCGCCATCCAATAAAACTAAATTTTAAAGTCACCATTTTCTGTGAGTGTTTAAATTTCAACAACACAAAAACCTTTTGACTTCCATCTTAATTTGTTCACTTAAACATATGGCTTCCACTAACATAGTGGTTGGCAAACTCATTAGTCAACAGAGCCACATATCAACAGTACAACGACTGACATTTCTTTTGAGAGTCAAAAATTGACTTCTGGGCATGGGCCACGAAGTTTCAATAGTACTGTACGTGCGTGCCCACATGTGGTATTTTGTGGAAGAGCCACCCTCAAGGGGCTAAAGAGCCTCAAGTGGCTCATGAGCCACAGTTTGCCAACCACTAAACTAACAAAGTTGGTGGAGGAGTTATCTGTGATGATCTATGTATCTGGAGTTACCTGTGAGATCCCTGTGGGATCAGGTCTAAACTGGCAGTCAGACAATCCCCCAAGGAATCCTGGGTTGTGAGAGGATGCAGGCCAGGCTGAGGGAATGCCCCTCCCACTGTGCACAAATTTTGTGCACTGGGCCTCTAGTTTTCAGATGTTATTTATTACGTAACAATATTCTAAATTGTGTACTGTTTCAGAAACAAAGATTTAAAACTTGTGAGTACTCACACTTTGCTAGGCACTGTGATTAGCCATTTTCATGCATTATATTACTTATTCTTCACAAAACCTAAGTCAATGTATAGCTTTGTTTTGAAATCGCTTCCTTATTTTATTTTTATTTCTTTTTCTAGGGAAAGAGAATGGACTACTTGTAGAGCATACCTAGAGAAACAGTTAAAGACACATGTTATATAGGTTATATATAAATATATGACAGTTACACATAAATGTAAATATACACTGAGTGGCCAGATTATTATGATCTCTGAACACACAATAATCTGGCCACTCAGTGTATTTGTATCTCTAATGGGTACCAAAAATATTCTAGACTTGTGCTGGAGACCAACCACCTATTTGCCCCGAGCTTTCTATCAGCCAGTTCAAAGGGGAAAATTGATCAGGTGCATGATTTAAAGTATCTTTGATATTAAATAAATTAGGTACTCAAGAGAAGTACACTGAGTGGACAGATTATTATGCATTCAAAGATCATCATAATCTGGTCCCTCAGTGTATGTACATAGTTACTTCAGTATTACCTATGTTCTACATACAGACACTATTTAAAAAATAAAGATTTTTGCATAGATTAAATTAAAATGCTTTACTTTACTCTCTAGATTAATAAACTGAGGCTCAAAAATATTATGTAGGTTCTCTTAGGCCACACATGTCATTCAGACAGAAAGTAGCAGAGTGAGGATTTGAACCCAGGTTGTGCGACTACAAGGCCTACCATAGGTTTCTATAATTTTTACAAAAGAACCTTCCAGAGAGGGTTGGATTCTCTAGATATTTATTATCTTTGAATTTTCTATGAGACTTATATTAATTTGGTGGAGTGGAGGGGGACTATAGGACTATTTAAGCTTAAGAAAAACAAGAAAGAACTAACTGTTTATAAATTCTCAATGACCTTTAAAGCAGAAACAGCTGTTGGGTTACATTGATCTTGAGTGAATACAGACAGATCTTTCAAGTCCATGAACTTTAGATTCCACATGCATTGTCATCTTACTCTTTGAGGAAAAAAAAAAAAAACTTGGAGAAAGCTGTGGGAAATAATTTATTCCATTTTTAATAAAAAAAGTCATAATGTAATAGAAAGTGACGGTCCTTGATTATAGGAAAATGGTTCCTGAATTTCAATTAATTGTAATAAATAAATGCCAAGGGAAGTTAGTTCAGGTCCTCACCTTTGAACAGCGCATGGAAGTTAAGTAATATATGAGTACATTTTGGGGGGCATCCATTAGTATAGACTTGAAGTATTTTCATATACTGTTACATAAACAAATACAGACATGAGTCTAGTTTTGAATTTCTTATGCATCTAGTTCTTATATTACAACAAAGGCACATACAAACATTAACTATAAGGTGAATTACAAAGGCAATACATTTCAAATTAATCGCATAATTCAATTCAAGGGTGGATCCTGTTTTGCAAAGTACACATTGCTGCACCTACCTGGTGATAGAACTAATTGCTGTAGTTAGAGGGATTCTTGAGTTTGTTTTGTATTTACTACAGAGCACAGGAGATAATGAAATTTTCCCATCACTTTTTCTCTATCCAAATTCCTGGAAAACTTTAATTCAAGTGTTCTGTGTCATATTTTCATTGACTTCTCTGGGTTTTATCATTAGTATAACTAGTCTGTTTTTAAAATCATTTTATTAATTGATATGCTAGCCCTCTACCATTTCACAGAACTCCACTTGGCACCAAGAATGTTTTACATAAAAAGGAGACTCGGTATTTTCCAAAGCATACTCTGAGAAAAAGGTTGATATGTGAGCGGTTTATTTGGAAATATGATGTTAGCGAGCCAGAATAAAGAACCTTGGAGCAGATAGTATAAGAGGGAGAGTTCATCCAAAAATATGTTATTGAATTGGCCGCCTCAAGGGAAGACTGTTTGCTTGATCCAAGGAAGTTCTAAGAAGCCTTCTGGCATGTGTCAGAACCACCCACGGAAGGAGTAAAAACGGAAATCATTTATCTGCTAGTTCACCCTCAAACATGTTAGTATTGTGTCTGTGTGTTTGCCAAACCTTTTGTAGGGCTCGCATACTCAGCATTCGAGGAGCTCCGGGCAGAAAGTCAGAGGACTCGGTGTGCATTGTCCAGGCTCTGGCAGATATCATGCGTGCCAAGCTGCTCCAAGCCTGTGTGAAACTGTTCACAGCAGCAGCGGCTAGGACAGGATCGGAGGCCAAGAAGATTTGAAGCCCTATTCAAGAGGGTTTCCCATTCACGCAGACACTGAAATTAGAGAATATGAAAAGGCATATCTACACTAAAAAGAGAGAAAGATGCAAATTGAGCATACCTTCACAACGCCCACCAGCCAGTCAGGAGTAAGCATGCAAATTAACCCAACAAGGACAGCAGGTTAATTTGCATGTGCCCGCACTGAGCAGCGAGGGCGGGACGCTTGCATGGTCGCCATGGTGATGACACAGGCATTCCGTACTGTGCCAGCCCGCTGCTCAGGACCTCTGGGCAGCATGGGAAGGTGGAAAGGCAACTTCCGGTGTGAGCAAAGGCAAAAAGATGTCTCTGGCTGAAGCAAAGGTAGGGCTGTGAGCCAGGAAAAGAAAGGTCCATTCTTGCACGAATCTTCATTCATTGGGCCTCTATTCTTTCTATAATTAATCAGCAGATCTTTTTAAAAGCTATCATAGTGGACACATGAATACCGTGTAGAGAAACATTCCTAGCATATGTCATTCAATGATGTTTCAGATGATCATTGTATGAATTTTACTGTTATCGTGGAAATATCTGTTTGCCAATTGCTTAACAGACATTTTATTAATACAGGTTCTTGGAAAGAAATAAAATATTTTTTTTCTCTAATTTCTTAAAATCCAATCCAACATATTTGTTTTCGAATCCTGCTTTTGTCTATTTTGCTCTACCTTTAGAATTCAAAGCTGATCAGGCCACAAACACTAAAGGGCTCCCATGGTATTGCTGGAAAGTCAGGCCCTTAAACCCCAAATGTAATGATTGTGTTGTTGACACATGGTCAAAGTTTCTGTCAGTTACACATGACTTTTACATAAAAAGTCGTATTTCAGATACAAAATCGACATTCAAAACCAGAGAGGTTAGCTTCAAATGTACTTCAAAAACAACCCAATATTTTCCTGGAGGAAAAATCCCAAAAATTTGGATGGCCAATCTAAGTTGGACATATTTTTTGTGTTCCCTGAAGTAGTGAGAGATTGGAATTGTTCCTTTGAATTAATTAGCATAACAGATCCAGGCATGTTAGGTAAGGATAGGGGTTGAAAACAAGTCATCAGCTCATTTCAATTTATATTAGGTTAAGAGAAATGACATGGTAATATTAAAATTCATTCTTAATTCACGTTTCCATATAAAATAAACTGAAATTGCAATAAGTCTGTTTTAATGTTTGCCGTGAACATTTTTCCCTGAAATTTTTCTTCAGATAATTGTGTCATTCTTTGTAGTATGAAATAAGTCAAAAATGTTGCTTTTCTACCAAAATAAAAAATATATATATATTTTCTAATGTAGGCATTTTGGTTTTGCCAAGATACAAATAAATTCATGGAAACACAACTCCATATACAAATGTACATATATACATATACATATGAACATGTATGTATATAAGGCAGTGTTTCCAAGGAGTAACAGATATTCATAGGAAAAGTGCTCTTTTTGGATAATAATCTTGTACACATCTATAATAATAAAAGTATAATATGCTAATTAGACCTTCCTGACCAAGCCAGGCTGCGAGGAAAGCCAATGCCAGCAGCCAGGGGAAGGAAGGCCTACTTTTGCATGAATTTCGTGCATTGGGCCTCTAGTAATTTGAATAAAGAGGCATACTTAATAAAACCATCCTGCCTTCTGCCAATGTTAAAGACTAAACCAAAAGCCAAACAAAGAATAAGACTTATGAATACATTAATTATTTGTGTTTTCTTTAATATGGTTCTGACAGCCAGCTGCTTTCAAATATTGCCATTTGTTCTCACTCCGACTTTACACAAATAATATGGTGTTGCTGCTATCACTCTCACACTCTTTGGTGGCATTTTTCCTGCATGTAAAATAATCTTCATCTGAACAAACTTCTATGGCATTATGTCTTAATAATGTTGGGTGACAAACATTAAAATTGCACAATCTTTCATGATTTCTGAGGGGGAAATGCCAAACCCATTGAAATGCAGCTTCTAATACAAGACCAGTGCTGCTTAAGTCTGTTTCAATAATCTGAAGGCAATAATAGTATTTCTGGCTAGAGGATGTGATTTATGGTTATATTAACTTCTTTTTATATACAGTGGTACCTCGAGATACGAGTGCCCTAACATACGAGATTTTTGAGATATGAGCCATCGAGCTAGCGATTTTTGCTTTGAAATACCAGCAACAGTTGAGATACGAGTAATCACGTGGATCAGCTGGCTGCACACGACCCACCGGTTTACCACGACTAGGGCATCTCATAGTTTCCCATGCCTCAAGGTTACAGAATGAATTAGACTCGGATCTCAAGGTACCACTGTATGCATGAGCTAAAAAAAAAAAAAGGAAAACACCTAAATAAAAAACAAACTGAAAAGTAGCCCATAATGTGTCTGTCCTGCTTGGGCCGCCATACAAAATAGTATAGACTGGGTTGTATAAACAACAGAAAATTATGTTGTTACTGTTTTGATGGTTGGTAAGTTCTAGATGAAAATATTGCTCAGTTTGATTCCTGGTGAGTCTCTCTTTCTGGTTTGTAGATGACCACCTTCTTGCAGTGACATGGCAGAGAGGGAAGGAAGGAAACAGGAAGAGAGAGAGAGAGGGAGAGAGAGAGAGAAAGAGAGAGGGAGAGAGAGAGAGAGAGAGAGAGAGAAAGAGAAAGAGAGAACGAGAACTAGAGCTCTATAAGATTAGGGCCTTCTTTAATCTTTATTATTTCTTCACAGACCCTGTCTGTAGCAGTTATCACATTGGGAGTTTGACTTCAACATATGAAGTAGGGGAGGGCACAATTTAGTCCAGAGCACTTCATTAAATCTAAAATTCATGTTTTTATAACTTTATAATGCTCACCTCCTGGTTCATCTGGTTTATGGTCATGGTGATCTCTTTCCACTTCTCTGAGACCCTCATTTGAGCTACTCTGTATTCATGGCCTCATTCAGCCCTCAGTGCTGTTCCATGACATGCATGTCCTTTGATACATTTTTCAAATGAAGAACCTGAAGTTTCAGGAGTTAATTGACTATTGCATAGTCTGAATCATGATTATTAAGTAATTCCTTTCTTAATTTCCTCTCCTCAATATTTCTGCCAACTCCTAACATGTTTACAACAAGAACTCTGGGAGCAATGTTTAGAATTCTCTTTTGGAGGAAGTTATCTGCTTTATTATTACATTTTTCATCTTCAAACAGATTATGTCAGTCTTACCTCTGTGTGTTTTAGAGATGCGCATATCTATTATCAAATACTAGATGTCCAGTGCATGAAATTCATGCACTGGAAAGTAGGGGGGGTTCCCTCAGCCCTTCCTGTGCCCTCTCACAGTCTGGGATCCCTCTCTCCTAACTGACCACCTTCAGCGGAGGTGGGAGAAGCTTCTGGCTGAGTGGCTCCTCCTGTGGAGCTCCAAAGTTGAGCATCTGCCCCCTGGTGGTAAGTGTTTGTCATAGTGACCAGTCATTCCGCTGGTCAATCCACAGTTCAGTTGATTTGCATATTAGGGTTTTATTATATAGGATAATGGATATTTAATAGGGAATTTAAAAAAAAAATTCCTGCTTTGTATTCTTTTCATGATAAATAGATAAATATATAAAGGAGGGTTGTCTGAGTCTGCATTGTCTTGCATTACAATGCATGTTCTATGTCTAATGTTTTAGAAATTTGAGATTGAACTTTTTCCCAAGGGGCTTTAGTTCTCCCAGGTATATGCTTCTGATAGTTTTCCCTGTGATGTGGTGAAGTTGAATCATTTTCAACAATAAGCATCAGAGCTGGAGGTAGACTACTTTCCTTTGTTTTTGTGACAGAACATGGCTTGCAGATTATTTGATTATTTCCTTGGTGAGAATTTCTTTCCCCTTTTGCTGGGATTTCTCCAGTGTTTCATCTTTCATAAGAAGGAAACTCATCAGCTCATTTTCTATCCTCATAATCCATAACACCACCACCCTAAATACAGAGTTGACTACTCACATTAAATATCCATAGGAGACTGAACTGTGCATCCCAGCATTTTTTAGGGAGACCAAGAAAACACTTGTCTGTGTGGGTGGGATTAATAATAAAAGATAATTCAATGTTTGAAATGAGTCATCAAGACATTTAGACCCATTTTGGCATAACATGAGCTTAAACTGAGGATATAATCACTTTAGTGCCAAAAAATGGAAAGTAGATGCTAAATACTCATTTGTAGGAAGTCACTACCTTCCTCATTTTCCAAAATTCAACACTGTCAAAACTTCAGGGTTTCTATGTCCTCCCAGGTATAATATAGTGAAATGCTATAAAATTCCAGCATTGAGATTTTCTGAAAAGCTTGATCCCTGAGATGACACACTTCCTATTGTAAGATTTGGTTCCTACTAATGAAGTGGCCTTGCCTATAGGCTTTGGTCTATATACTCAAAAAAAAAAAATACAACAGCAAAAAGAAACCTTAGTTTCTCAACAACTATATAGTTCTGCTTGAGCTGCCATAGCCAAATATCATAGACTAGATAGAAGCCCGATGCATGAAATTCATGCAAGGGTAGGTCCTTGCAACCCTAGCTTCATCTGGAAGGTTATCTGGAGGGTTGTTCCACTATTTGGCCATTCACTCTATTTGCATTTTATGCTTTTACTAGAGGCCTGATGAACAAAATTTGTGCAGGGGGTCGGGGGACCCTTCAGCCCAGCCTGCTCCCTCTCCAATCTGGAATACCTTGAAGGATGTCTGACTGACTGTTTAGGCCAAATTGGGCCTAAATGAGCAGTGGGACATCCCTCTCACAATCCAGGACTGCTTCATCCCAACTGCTCTCCTGCCTGCCTTCCTGATTGTTCCTAACCACTTCTTCCTGCCAGCCTGATCATCCCCTAACCACTCACCTACCAGCCTATTTGCCTCTAACTGCCCTCCCTTGTGGGTCTGGTCACCCCTATCTACCCTCACCTGCAGGCCTGGTCACCCCTAACTACATTCTCCTCAAGGCCTGGGTCCCCCCAACTGCCCTTCCCTGTAGGCCCAGTCACCCCCAACTTCCCTCCTCTGCCAGCCTAGTCACTTCCAACTGCCCTCCCTTGCAAGCCTGGTCCCTCCTAACTGCCCTTCCCATCTTGTGGTGGCTATCTTTTGTCCACATGAGGGCAGTCATCTTTTTTGTTGGAGTGATGTTCATCTTTTGTGTTGCATATTACTCTTTTATTAGATAGGATAAAGGCCTGGTGCATGGGTAGGGGCCAGCTGGTTTGCTCTGAAGGGTGTCCTGGATCAGGGTGGGTGTTCCCTTGGCACATGGAGTGGTGGGGGAGAGGGACTGTGGTGGTTTGCAGGTTGGCCATGCCCCCAGGTGACCCAAGCAGAGGCCCTGGTATCTGGGATTTATTTATCTTCTACAATTGAAACTGTGTAGCCTGGAGTGGAGCCAAAACTTTTGCTCTCACAGCCATTGAAACTTAGCTGCCTTAAGTGGAAGCCTGGGACTCCCAGGGTGTGTGGAAGGCTTGGCTTCCTCCATCGCCAGGGGAAACCCAAACCTCCCTCCTGTTCTCTCTGTGACCATAGCCATCATGGTTGGGTTAATTTGCATACTCACTCTGATTGGCCGGTGGGTGTGGCTGGTGGGCATGGCTTATGGGTGTAGTGGAGGTGCGGTCAATTTGCATATTACTCTTTTATAAGATATGATTATCATAAATTAGGTGGCTTATAGACCAGAGATTTGTTTTCTCACATTTATGGAGACTGAGAGTCTGATATCAAGATGCCTGTAGGGTTGATGTCTGGTGAGTTTTCTCTCATTGGTTTGCAGCTGGCCACCTACTTGCTCTGTACTGAGGAGACCTTTCTGTGCACTCATGGAGACAGCAGGGACAAGCAAGCTCTCTGGTGTGTCTTTTGGAAGAATACTAACCCTATCGGATTCCTTCCTTTGACCTCTTTAAGATTAATTGCTTCTTTTTTTGTGCAAGGTCTTTTTAATAAGCCACATTTTAACAAGTTTAGTATTTATGAAGAAAAGTTAAAGTGAGGAGTACATACTGAAAACTATTTTCTTTTTAATTAAACCTTTACTGTTGAATGCATTACATATGTCCCCTTTTCCCTCCATTGACACCTTCTAGCCGACCCCTACCCACCATCCCAGGCCTTCACCACCCTATTGTCTGTGTCCAGGAGTTATGCACATATGCACACAAGTTCTTTGGTTAATTCCTAATTACTTCTTTTGAGGCCTTATCTCCAAATATAGCCACACTAGGGATTAGGGATTCAACATATCCATTTGGAGGGGTGGGGGCGGGAGCACAATAATTTCATAACAACAGCCAATAATAAAAAGCACATCTATTTTATTCTACCCCTGTGTAATGTTCTGTACTAGGCATGTGTACTCAGTTACACACATGCAGTTAATTCATCTTCCCATAGGACATTGCATGGTTAAAAGTAATTTCTTGACGTGTGTACATCCACATGATCATTTACTGACAAGTCTACTTCTGTTATCCTAGCCTCTGTGTGGACTCCTAAAGATCCTAAACAGCTGTCTCTGTTTCTGCAGCTTCATGGAGGTGTGGACAGCTACATTTATCTTTTTAAGAAAGAAGGAGAAATGATCATTTTTTTTTAAACATGTTTATACACAGATGCTTCTAATGAAGAGTTTTATGTTTACACATATCATGATAGCATCAGTCAAATATTTGGTTTGTGCAGAAAACAAGAAAGATGGTTAAAAACAGAACATGGGCCAGAATTTAGTATAATGATGCAAGGCATCTTTCCTCGGAAAGTATGGTTGGGTTTTAACCCTGGCTTTGGTTCTAATTATTTGGAAACACTGGGCTTCGTTTTCCTAATTCCCCTCCTGTTTCTGCATACACTGCCTCTACCCAGCAGCTGGAGTGATGGTTTAAAAATGTGATTAGGACTGCACTATTCACCTGCTCAGAGACCTCACTTGTCTTTCCATCACTCTGTTCAAAATCCTTATTTTGGCCCTTGGATCCCATCATGATCTGGATTCAACCTGTCTCCCAGGTGCACTCCCTATCTTTCTCACCCCTATTCCTTTGCTACAAGAATGCTGGCTGTCCTGCTGTTGCTTGAATTCTTTCCTGTCACCCTCACTGGGATGGGAACTGCTATTTAAATCGCTTATTATTTTTTACATTATTTTCTATTTACATTGTGCCTCTAACATGTCTTAGTGCCTACATATCCTTACAAACGATGGTTGAATAAATGATGAAATAGCATTCCTGTTCATAGAAGGCTAAAAACTAGCAAAGCTATCCAAATGTGAGTTACTCTCATAATTATCCTTTAATTAGAAATTTTCTAATTAGCATAGACAGTTGCTTTGTTAACCTCCTAGTGAAATATCTATACACTAGAGGCCTGGTGCACGATATCATTCATGAGTGGGGTTTCTCAGCCTGGCTGGCAGTTGTGGCCTATTAAGAGCCTGTTGGCCGGGGAAGGCACCCTGGAAGGTTGGCCAGCCAGGGGGAGGGGCTGAGGGAAGTTGGTTGGCTGTGGGCAGGGGGCGCATGGGAGGTTGGCCAGCTGGAACCCCTCCCCACCAATCAGGATGGATGGGGGGTCACTAATCAGGGAGAGGGACTGAGGGAGGTTGGCTGACTGTGGGAGGATGGCTGTGGGAGTGCACTGAACACCAGAGGACAGCTTTTTTTTTGAGAATCTGCCCCCTGGTGGTCAGTGTGTGTCATAATGACTGGTCGACCAGTTGTAACGGTTGTTCCCATTATTCTGTCATAATGGTCACTTAGGCATTTATTTGTTTGTTTGTTTGTTTGTTTGTTTGTTTGTTCATTAATAGATTTTTCGTAGAGCACCTGGGAAGGCACATGGGCATTTCTTTAATTATTGTCAGCTGAATCCAGTGGTGTTGGCAAAGCCAAGTCCTGGAAACACACTTTGCCAGAGGCAGGAGTGTTGTTAGCTTGACCTTCGACCCAAGTGCAAGGGGCTGGGTTTTGTTATTTAAATCCAGCCAAGCACCAGGAATGAATATGACTAGTGTCCACCCAAGAATGTATATAACCTCCTTTGTCTTGACTTTAAGTAAAACTTCCTGGGTTTTGTATATAATATAAGCACGCTGTATTGGCTCTGGGTCCCTGTTCCTGTCTCTGTCCCTGTCAGAGGACAGTGATCCTACCTGGCCCCAGCATTTTCCTTCTATCTTTGTGCCTGTCTCTTTCTTTCACTTTCTCAATCCCCAGCAACCCCTACTCAGGAACCAGATTGTTCTCTATTTGGGCTAGATGTGGGCAAGAGAGGAATACTTACAGATTTTTATTGATTTCAGAGAGAAAGGAAGAGGGGGAGAGAGAGATAGAAACGTCCATGATAAGAGAGATTCATGGATCAGTTGCCTCCTGCAAGTCTTCCACTGTGGATCAAGCCAGGCATATGCCCTTGATCAGAACCCAACCTGGGACCTTTCAGTTCAAAGGCCAATGCTCTTATTCCCTGAACCAAGCCATCTAGGGCAAGGCTTTTATAGATAGATAGATAGATAGATAGATAGATAGATAGATAGATAGATACACATACATACATACTAAGGGCCTGGTGCAAGAAATTCATACACTGGGGGAGGGTGATCTTCAGCCCACCCTGCACCCTCTCCAATCTGGGACCCCTTGAGGGATGTCTGACTGCTCATTTAGGCCCAATCCTACCGGGATTGGCCATGGGGGTGTTGCCAACAAGGGTAAAGGGATCAGGCCTGTGTTCAGTTTGGCCACACAGCCTTCAGGGTAGGGGTCCCTGCTGGGGTGGCTGCCCTCATGTGGTCAAAGATGGCTGCCCTATGTGGACACAAGAAGGCAACAACAAGATGACCAGAAGGGGAAGGCAGTTGAGAGGGACCAGGCTTGCAATTTAGGGCAGTTGTAGGCAATCAGTCCTGCAGGAAAAGGCAGTTGGGGAGGACCCAGGCCTGTAGGGGAGAGCAGCCAGGGGAACCAGGCCTGCAGGGGAGGGCAGTTAATAGAGCACTGGCAGTTAGGAGTGACCAGAACTACAGGGCAGGACTCTTATGGGTGACCAGACCTAAAGCAGATGGCAGTCAGGGGCAATCAGGTCCCTTGCCCAGGCTGCTCCATGCTCCAAGAGAACACCCACTCTGACCCAGGACACCCTTCAGGGTAAACCAGCTTGCCCCCGCCCGTGTACTGGGCCTCTATCCTACCTAATAAAAGAGTAAAATGCAGATTGACTTTACTCTGAGATGCCCAAACACTCAGCTAAACATTATTCTGGTTGTGTCCATGAGAAGGTTTCTACATTAGATTAACATTTGAATCAGTCTATTGAGTAAAACAGATTGCTCTCCCTAATCTTGGTGGGCCTCATCCAATCAGTTGAAGAAATGATTAGAACAAAAGAGAGTAAACAGGAACTCTTTATTATATATTTTTTTCTTTTTAATTCATTTATTTATCCGTTGTGTGTGTATTTTTGTCTGACTGCTGAACTGGATATTGGTCTTCTCTTGCCTTTTAATTTTGACAAAAAAGTCTGCTATTTGGGGTTCTCTAGATTGACAACTTTATGATTTGAATGGAGTAACAGGTTCAAAGTCTTAGCTCCCACTTGGCCTTTGCTGATGGGCTGGGCTGAGGTCACAGATTTTTCTGTGATTGTTGGCTGGAGTAAAGATGTTTTTGTTTAAAAATGGCTGCCTTGCTAAACTGCCCTTTTCCTGGTTCTTTGGCTAGACATTGATTGGAGAAATATCATCAAGGGAAGAGGGACCTTTTTTTTTTCTTGTCTGTACCTGCTTTATATTTGGGATGTTGCCTTCTACAGCACAGAATCTGGGATATATGAAGACCAAATTCTTAACTCACAGAATTGTTAGCTTACTGCCACTCTGCATGCTGGGCACGTACATTTCTAATGGAAAATCCTGTTTGCCTTTCTGAATGATATTAATCTAGGTGGTGTTTAGTACAAGCTCTATGTTGTCCAAAGGACTGGGTTGCTGGGAAGCTCTGTCTCTGAGAAGTGATCTTTAAGGATATTTCTCAGTTTTTGCCAAGAAATGGCCACTTTGCCAGTTTTTGTTTTGTTTTGTTTTGTTTTTGAGCTTCTCATTCCTTATTTCTTTTGATTCATACAGTTTTGGTCTCAGACGCATTTGACAATGACTCTGCTAATTTATCAAGCCCTCTCCCTACAGTGGAGTGAATGATTACGCAATCCGTGGCAGGAGAAGCCCCGAGTCTCATTTCACAACGTGTGGGCGGGAAGTCAAGTGTTTCCAAATCCTCATGAAGTATATCATCGCGGATTTGCAAGTCACGGGCTGTGTGGTTTTTCTCCCATAAACTTGTGTGGGGCCCGCGTTAACGTTGGAACTT
The DNA here is from genome assembly GCA_004026805.1 of Lasiurus borealis. NCBI lineage: Eukaryota > Metazoa > Chordata > Mammalia > Chiroptera > Vespertilionidae > Lasiurus > Lasiurus borealis. The sequence goes on from PVJN01002015.1 coordinate 82,811, forward strand.
GGAACTGAAGGATCTGGCCGAGCCCACGGTTTACTGGGACTCAGATCTGCAGAGTTTGGACTGAGCTCATCCAGTCAGTGTTTCCCTGTCACCATAACAGTGGAAACAGACATCGGTTAGAAAACCACATCTCCATCAATCTACAACTCTACGTTACTTCCCATTTGCTGGGGTCTGCTGCAGCTTTGTCTTGTTTTCACACTCATCACCTTGGGGATTTGGAGGGTCATGATGTCTAGCTGCTTGGCTTGATTTAACAGTGTCAGCCTAATTCTTAAGAAGAAAAGCTGTCGGGTCTTGATAAACCATCTCCTTCTGCCACACCGGGGTTCACAGCTTCCCATGGCAGAACTCAATGTTGAATTAAATGATTCCTTTGGGCAGGGTACTTAGGGTAGCTTTCAGGAGTAGAATACCTTCCATGTCCTTAACATGGAAGCCACTCCATGTGGAAACTGAGTGAAAAATTCGCAGAAAACACAGCTGGCTGGAGAGCATTGGTGACACTATTTTTATTAGTCGATTTTTTTCCCCCAGATTATGCACGTACTGCAGCGAATTGTTTCAAAATTTGGCAGGCCTTCCAAAAGTCTGTTTCATCATAAACCTGGTTTGAAGTAAGTTGAAGGATATTAGGTCCTCAGTGTTAAACACCATTTTTTTTTTCTTGATTCAGGTCAACGTGACCCAGACTAATAAAGTGAATATCATCAAGGAAAATCCTTGAATAGGCCCTATGGCTGCTTATTTTTAGCTTCCTCATTTCCCTGGGTTTTCCTTTTTTCTCTGAGTTGTGTAGTTACTGAAAGGCTTTTGAAATGCAGAGTTCTCTATTTATCTTGGGCGCTGATGTTACCAACGCAAATCCAGCAATATCATTTGGTAAAGTGTGGTTTTCTATGAATTTTTGCTAGACTTGGTAAGAGCAAAATAGGTTGCTTTTCACAAATAAAAATAAACATTATACAATTTTAAAGTTATTGCATTTCTAAGGCCATGCCGATATGTTTTAGTGGTGTTGATTATGGCATGGCCTTTTTGCCATGAGTTGCAGAACAAGTAGACTGCCTGACTACATGACTAGTCCATTGGGCTGCAGAAGGAGGTTAAAACATTGAATTGTCTAAACCGAGAAATGGTTTTGCACAGCTCTGACCTTCCCCTTTTAGTTACCAATAACTTACTTGATAATATGCTATTTAATCGACATCATCATTATTTTACATAAATATATTATATAATGTACCAGCACTATGTTATTTAATATGACGTCATCGTTATTTTGCATAAACATATTAAATAATGTAGACATAATTGTGATCACACGTACTCATGAACAGAGAAGGGTGTTGTAGGGATAGAATCATGACTTAACCACTAACTCAAGCAAAATATCAGCCTGTAGTTGCTCAAAAGACTTCATTTAACTGACTTGAAAAAAATAACTAATTATAGAGTTCCTGAAAATAATTACAGAATTTCTCACGTTGTGCCATGACATCTGGAACTCCAAATATTGTCCTAAGAAAGTAGAAAGTTCATATAGGTCTAATCCAAAGTAATGAACCAAGCTTTCTCTGGATGGCCTTGGGCAAGTTACTGGATTTAGGGACAGTCATGAGATTTCATGGAGGCAGTGAGTTTAAAAAGCCTAGCACAGTCCTTGGCAAAACCGAAGTACAGTGTTACCTTGAGATACGAGTGCCCTAACATATGAGATTTTTGAGATATGAGCCATTGAGCGAGCGATTTTTGCTTTGAAATACGAGCAACAGTTGAGATAGGAGTAATCGCGCAGATTGGCTGGCTGCACACGACCCATCAGTTTACCTCAACTCGAGTGTCTCATAGTTTCCCACGACTCAAGGTTACGGAACGAATTAAACTCGTATCTCGAGGTACCACTGCACTCAAAGTTAGTATTTTAAACCTAGGTACTCAAAATAAGTATTTCCCTTGTCTTCTCTCTCAGTTTACACCAAAATAAGTAGCAGAAGTAACCCTAAAATATGTTCTCTGAGATCTGTCTAATGCATCCATTACCAGAGATACAAGAGAATATCTACAAGAACCCTCATCCATGTTAAATGGGGCAGCTTCTCCATTTGCTCTGAGTCATTGTAACAAAGACAAACATGTCAGGCAACAAATCAGATGGCCTCATGGATTATAATAAAACTAGATGCCTGGTGCACAAATTCATGCATGGATGGGAAGCAGGCTGGCAGGGGAGAGGGGCCATGGGCGGTTGGCCAGCCAGCCCACCCTCCCGTACCCCCTGATCAGGGTGTTGGGGGCTGTTCTGGGGTGGGTGGCCAGGAGTGGGCAGCTGGGTGTGGGGAGGACCAATCAGGGCCTGGATCAGCTGATTGGCTGCTGCAGTGCATGTCATAGTCACTGGTCATTTTAGTATTGTGGTGCTCTGATCTCTAGGCTTTTATATAGAGAGATGTAGAAATGACAATAAGAATTATCAAAATGTGGACCTATCCCAGAACTGCTGGAGTAACTTTGAACCTCAGTGAAATTTTATCTTTGTGATCTAGAGCCACTTTATAAAGTTACAGTTTTTGTTAAGAAATGGGTTGGTGGGTTTTGGGTTGTTGTTTTTTTGTTTTGTTTTGTTTTGTTTTTGGTATATGTGTGTGCAGGGGAACATAAATTAGAGAATAGTCTAACTTCAGAATTAAAAGAATGATATTTTATATGTGGAGATAAGTTAGTTCCTTGGTGGTCTGCAATCTTGGAAAAGATATTTTTGTGAGCCAAGATCATCTGAAACGGATTATGAGGAAATCTATCAGAAAAATAAATGCAGAGTGTCTAGTATGATGTGAGGATGTCTATTAATAGAGCTGCCCCAGAAATATGGTGAGAGAATTTTTGTGCGTGTGAGAATTTCACACAGTTGTGTTTTTGTCTAGCGTGATCAATGCTAGTCTTGTATCTTAAGTCTCCCTTTCTGCCTTCTCGGTGAGTCATTGACCATATGGCTCCAGCTCCGAGTCTGGCTGCCAAGGAGGAGGGGAAAAAGAAAAAAAAAATAGCAATCTTGATAACATGAGGACCATTCTGAGTATGAGACTGACATAGATGATCCCTCCAGCACAGTCTCAAGAGAGCTAGCACATTGAATCTCTTTCATAAAAGCTGAGGGTCCCCTCTCCTTATATACATACTGGGTTTTTCTGTGGGGTTCTTTCGAGTCAAATTCAAACTGCTTATCATCTTGTTTATGTCACAAGCATAGTGCTGCCATGATTTGTTATGCTGGAAGAAGACATTTCAACATCTAAGGAATCTATGCTTTTATGCTTAACTCTGTCCAATAATTTTCCTGAAGCTTAAACATTTTTGTAAATATTTTTGCGATTCTTTCCTTGGTGATTTTGCGAGGCAAGTTGTATATACTACATTACTTATTCCCTTTACCAAGAATGTTGACTTGCTGTATGACAGTATCATCCCGCTGATTAGATTTTATATATGAATGTTGGAAAGAGTATTAAAATGCTTCTTGCTTTTTCAAAAAAGTAAAATAAAGCGTATGAGTTAAAAACTACTGTATTTCTACATGAGGCTTTCCCTCCCTCAAAACTTTGCTGCTGTTTTAATCTAGCAAATTTAAGAAAACCTGTATTATAATTATTGTAGGTTAATTATTTTTATTTTATTACAATTATAAAAATTGACCCAATGGGAGTACAATCTTTGTTCAGAAAAATTATTTTTTGAACTGTCAGATGAGAAAAGTAGGTTTTTATACACTCTGCCTGAGCTTTCCTGAACTTTGAAATAACCAAAGAAGACCAGTCACATTTTAATGACAAAAAGGAGCTATAGCTCCCTGAATCTCAATTTCCCCTGTGTCTTTTCGATCAGATAATATTTAATAGTACAATTTTTATTGCAGTTTTTCACTTTGCTTAGTAGATTTCCCATGAAGTGAATGTGTCTATCTTTATGTAGTTAAATGTATCTGCATTTTCAGTGGCTTTTATTGTTTTCAGTCACAATGAGGCTTTTCCTCATCTCTAGGTTATGAAAGAAGACACTCATGTCTTCATTCAGCATTTGTTTTGTTTGTTTTCAATGTTAGGTATCTCATACAATTGGAATGTATCCTGGTATGTTGTGGGGAATTAGACCCTAGTTTTATCATTTTCTAAGTCAATCTTGTTGCAACACCATTCATAAAAAAGAAAGAAAAAGCCTTTTACCTCACTCTTTTGAAATTGTCAAATATCATTGATTTTTTTTTTGTCAGCACTTTCTATTCTGTACTGCATGGGAAGGGAAATTTTTTCTCTACCCTCCTATGATCTCTGGCTGGGACTGACGTAAAACAGATCGGTGGGAGGAAAGCATCCAGATTTTATTTACATGCGCTTGGGAACTCTCACAAGAAAAATGAAGACCCACGTAAATAACTGGGCCTAAGTGATTATATTCTGGATTGAACAAAGAGTAGGAATTGTGGAAAAGCAACTAAAATATAGGGGAGACTAATAGAAGGTATGAGCTATTTTAACAGGGCCTGTTTGCATGGATCTCTCTATCGTGATCTCACATCTCTGGAGATAAGAATGTTTTTTCATTCTAGTACAAGGAAGGCACCTTTTCACGTGGGAATTTTATCTCCTGCTGTGAGGAAGAAAAAGAAAGTCAGAGGGCGCTTCTTGCATCTGCTCTATTTCAAGTGACACCAAGTCCAAATAATCATTATGCCAAAGAAGCATATTTTGGGATAGCATATCCTGAATTCCTTCATTATCATTGGTCTATTCATGAACAAATAAAATGCCTAGTGAGCCAAGCACTTCCTAAATCCCACTGCTATCCTCATGAAATATTTAGTGCAAAGAAATAAATCGTCAATTAGAATTTGAGGAATGCTGAAATTATATAAAAAGATCCTATATAATAAAAGTCTAATGTGCTAAGTGTCTGGTCATCCAGTCTTCTGTTCAACCAATTAAAATATAATATGCTAATGATATGCTAAGGCCACTCAACTGTTAGCAATGGTGTTCATGGACTACCAGGGACCAGAGAGTTGACCAGTCAACCAGTTGCTATGATGTACACTGGCCCTCATCCTGCACTGGTGGGGTCTCTTGTCCTGGACTGTGTCCATTTGCAATTCTGGATCTTTCAGGGAATATCAGAGAGCCAGTTTCGGCCTGACCCCACAGGCCAGGCTGAGGAACACCACTGGTACACAAATTTGTGCACTGGACCTCTAATAACCTATGTAATAGTCTATGTTCTTTGAATTATGGAGAGGACTCTACAAGTTGTAAAGCAGACATATGAATATGGGTTGCCTCAAGAATATCCTAATTTATTTAAATTCTAAAAAGCAAATGCTGAATTCACAATTTTGTTTCTCTCACTCGTCTTCCAAAATTGGGTAATTGAGGAAATATACATCAGTGATCTACCTTTTACTGTATCAATAGGTACACAATTAATCTTATATTGTGTTTCTTTTAAGGATAATTTAATGAATTTTTAATTTTTTAATATTCACATATTTAAAGAACATTGCATGCACTCAATAAATTTTGTAGGGTGATTTCTAAACTACCAAGTTTAATTTTTGTGTGTGTATAGCTTCTGGAATCCATCTTATTATTAGTTCTTTATCTCTTTATTCATTTTTATTAACATTTCCTATTTGACATTCCCCTAAATTTCATTTCATTTGGTAATATGAATATGTGTGTGTGTATAGCATATGATATGTAAACTGTACTTATAGATTACACTTTTCATTACAGTAATTCCATAATGACAATAAACCATAGAGAGAATCTCTATGAGCCACTAATCCAATGCTTATATCTATATATGTTCTCATTTTCTTTGTTTGACTCAGTTGCAGGTGGTAGGAATAATTGAATTTCAAGGTTTACCTTCTTGTTCCCTTACGAATATACGCACAGACATCCTTACACTCTGCACTATGCCCTGGAACCATTAAAAATAAAATCTACTTATTTACTGGGAATATGCAATTTATTGGAAAAGACCTGTTATGTCTATTCTGTGCTCTCTGAGATCTAATATTGTGCAAATTAATTGTCACAACTTTCTATCAGACCTTTACCGTGGCACCAGTGTTCAAATCCTGTGATCCTGCTGGCAGAAACTGGCACACTGCTATATTTAGTTTGATCAGCCTTGTACTGCATTTAGGATTTCTCTATCCTTAATTTTAAAATTTGAATGAGTTTAAGAAAGGCACAATCTTTCACTCATTGTCTTATTTCAGGTTTATTTACATAATTATGTAACTGTTCTGAAACTCTCTATACAAATTCCTGGTTTTTACTTATTTCCTTCTAAGACTGTGGCCAGACAGAACATCTATCTTCATGTATCATATGACGAACACACCCACATGGTCAGCATTTTCTTCTGAAGCTGGATTCTGTGCCAGAATTCCTGACGTTAACTCAGACTCCAGGATACCACTGTACCAAGATCTTTAAGTCCTTTCTGCTGTGGTCCACCTCACCCTGCGTGCCAATCCCCTCAGACTTGCCTTCAGCTTTGCTAATTTAGCACTGATCCATACGCCTTTGCTATTTGGCACTGCATGGATGGGAACCATTGTCTTTTCTCCTCTACCTGCCAAGCCTTGACAACCTTGGATTTAATTGATGTGTGACTCAGGGAAGAGATTTCAGCATTCATTTCTTTCTAGCCAACATGTAATAGCCAGAGAATTGGGTTTTTAAGTGGGAGTGTTATAAAGTGAGAACCAGTTTCTTCTTACTATGTTGATTAATTTGGCAAATTATTTAAATCTATTCTGTCTTTGTTTTTGTTTGTTTAATCTTTTTAAGGATAATACCAATATTGTAAGGTGTTTTTTTTGAGAATTAAATGATACCAAGTATATGTAAACAGTAGTCCCCATTTATTTTTTATTTTTTAAAATATTTTAATTGATTTCATAGAGGAAGGGAGAAAGAGAGGTAGAGAAACATCAATGATGAGAGAGAATCATTGATTGGCTGCCTCCTGTCCATCCCACATGGGAGATCCAGCCCATAACCTGGGCATGTCCCATTAACCGGAATCAAACCCAGCCAACACTCTATCCATTGAGCCAAACTGATTAGGGCAGTGGTCTCCATTTATGGACAGTAGATATATTCCAAGACTTACAGTGGATGTTTCAGACTCTAATCAGCCTCAGCTCTGCTGGTAATGTAGCAGTGCTTGCTCATCGGCAGATCCAGTCTCCTCAGTAACCTTTAGGTTTTTCAGTCCAAATCTCTTCCTGGACAGTACAGCCATTCTTTACGTGCAGTGAATGACTTCATGTCACTCACTGCAGTGGATCCCTCCCTAATGGCTCAATGCTTTCTGTAGAACTCGGTGCTGCTAATCAGAACATGTTTTTTGTTCATGTCTTTGACTCATAAATGTAATGTTTTTCCATCTTAGCTAAGCAATTATCATGCACTGTAGCCATAGTTTTTGCAGTTTGAGGTACAACAAGCAAAACTAACAGAATTTTATTTTTCCTTCTTTACAATTTTATGGAGAGATTTGTTCTTACTCGTACTATAGATCTTAACAACTCAGCATAACTTTCTTTCTTTCTTTTTTCTTTCTTTCTTTCTTCCTTTTTTACTTCTTTCTTTCTTTTTCTCTCGACAAGAACTTTTACCTTTTAGCCTTAAGAAAACACTTTATGGCTCCTGTTTGGCATATTTAAATTGCCAGCATCACTACTTTTGTATTTGGGGCCATTATTAAGTAAAATAAGGATTAGTTGAATGTAAGCACTGAGATTTAAAGGTATGATTCATGCCCCATATGGCACAGAGCGGGAAGGTGTGAGATTTTTATCATGCTACTCAGAATGGTGCATAATTTAATACTTAAGAATTGTTTATTTCTGGAATTTTCTATTTAATATTTTTTAGACCACCATTGACTGCATAATTGAAACTACAGAAAATGAAACTGTGAATATGGGTGGGCTATTATAATGCTACTAGAGGCCCGGTGTATGAATTCATGCATGGGTGGGGTCCCTCAGCCTGGCTGGTGATAGAGGCCTATGGAGAGGTCATCCAGAAGGGGGAGAGGCCACAGGAGATTGGCCAGCTAGGGAGTGGAAAGAGGGGCTAGAGGGTCGCCAGATGGGGAGAGAGGCTGTGGGAGGTTGGCTGTGGGAATGCACTGACCATCAGGGGCAGGTCCTGCATTGAGCATTTGCCACCTGGTGGTCAATGCACATCATAGCAACTGGTTGACCAGTTATTCTGGTCATTCCGGCCGTTCGGTTCTAATGGTCATTTAGGCTTTTATATATATAGAGAGAGAGAGTGTAGGAAAGCAAAACTTACCATCCCAAAATGTGTCTCTCTGGCATAAAGATTATTTTATTTTTAAGAAACAAGAGTCAGGAAGAACCTTTGAACTTACTGCCTAAAAGAATTTAGATAGAGAGCCTGTTTCAGGAAGAGAGTTATCATCATTGAAAACTACAGCTTAATACAATATTGTGTGGTGGGGGAGACTGCATGGCCTGGAGACCAAGTCCACTCTGTGCCCCATTATCTCTACCTGGTCCAGCACACATTTTCTTTACCACACATCTGCCTTCCCCTTCGAAGTCTCAAACCACTACCTCCTTAGCCTTAGCTCAACATGGCCTTTACACCTTAACTTCCCATATTCCTCAATTTAGACCTCATATTCTCTGGAACCACACCCAGTATATCCATATATAACTAAATTTCATCATTTTTTCCTGTCACCCTTTCAAATGTCAATTTAATTCTTAGACTAGCCAAAAGAACCTAGAAGAGTAGAGAAAATTTGTTTCCTCCCCAGCAATATGAGTATTATAGCCATTTATATTGTACTAGTGTCCCAGTGCATGAAATCAATGCACATTAAAAGGAAATTAATTAGAGGAAAAATTTTAATATTGTTCTGTCTCTGTAATAGAAGTGTCTGAGATGAAAGAAAATTAGTAAAATGTATATGAAAATCTTCCTTCTGTCAGAATCTGGGGCATGCTCAGGCCCTAGAGTCAAGTCCCCACACACACTTAGAAAATACAGGAGACGTAGACCCAGCTGGCCCCACCCGCTTTGGGTGAGACCCAGACCTGGCTGGCTCCATGCCTGCCAAGCCCCTTCAGTCCCCCAGCCCTACACCAGGTGGGGAGTTCAGTCACAGGTCCCTTTTCAAACCCTGCTGGGCAGGGGGTGCAATATCAGTGCCCTCGGTGCAATTTCAAATCCCCCAGCCCAGTACCAGGACAGGGGGTACAACTTGAGGTACCCATCAAGCCCTGTTGGGCAGGGGGTGTGACCTGAGGTCCCCAGTCCTGGCCAGGTGCCATGCAGCCTCAGGTCCTTCTTGTTTGGTCATTATGTTATGGTCTTGTAGCCAATTTGCATATTCCTCTATTATCATATAGGTATTAGATCAAATTTGCTCCATATGCATTATCTCTGGTCCTTATAACAACAATGAAAGCCTTTATTTTATTTTTTTTACCATCACATGTTTTTTGAAAATTAAGTTCAGGAATGCTGACTTATTCTAGGCCACACTGGGTACTGACTGTGAGAATAAGTATTTAATATAAGACATGTAGTTCCATCATCCATGCACTCTGCATCATACCATCTATCTTCACAAATCAGTACCTGGCATGTATAAAACACTCAATAAATGAATTTTTTACCATTCTTATTGCAAGAGCATAGCTATTATAGTCATAGCAGAAATTGTGTAAAGCACTAATCAGAGTATTATAAGGTTGAGACCAGAAATATTGACTTAGATTGACTTATTCATAGATACTTCTCCCTCAATAATCAACCTAATTGCTTCCATGTACTTGGGAATCCAGAAGAATGCTTTAGTAATTAAAAAAAAAGTCTTAAAGAGTGTAAGGTCATGATAATCTGGATATATTTAATCTGTGCATTGCTGTACAATAATTTACAGGGTCTCATTAACAACACAACAAAAATATAATTGAATTTAGGTTCAACAACATCATGAAGTTAAAATTTAAAATAAATAAAAATTTGCATCTGTCATAATTAGAGCAAGTGCCTTCTATTAACTTTCACAAGAAGTTCACTTAATTGGATGGACAGATGCTGTGTAGGGAACAGAGAGTGAGTGGGAACCGGTATTCCAATTGCTTTTAATATAACTCCTATCCATTTGGAAGAAGATGAGCTCCAACGTGGTCCCAGGTCCATGATAAATGGCCGTCATAATAAGAGCAGCCAGTGAGCCAGAATTCCAGCCGTAGCCAAAGCTGTGTACACGTTAGGGTGCAGAGCCAAGGAGTGTCGGGAGTAATCAGCAGATGACATCAGGGACAGGACAGTCTTATTACAGAAGTTATTTCTTTACCAAATGCTCTCTGTTCACAGTGAGCTGAAGGTGATGACTATCAATCATCTCAATGAGCGGCTCTCACAGAGGTCCATTTGCATCCCAACAGTGACACGTGTATTATTCCTCAGATTAAAGCAGCCGTGCCCTTTCCCAGTTACTATAGAGGTGAAATATCTCGATGATATAAGACACCTTTAAATTATGTATTTAAAAAACAACAACTGCCAAAACTGGTTTGGCTCAGTGGATAGAGTGTCGACCTGTGGACTGAAATGTCCTGGGTTCGATTCCGGTCAGGGCCATGTGCCTTGGTTGGGAGCACACCTCCAATGGGGGGCGTGCAGGAGGCAGCTGATTGATGTCTCTCTCTCATCGATGTTTCTAACTTTCTATCCCTCTCCCTTCCTCTCTGTAAAAAATCAATAAAATGTAAAAAAAGAAAAAGAAAACAACAACCATCAGTTCTCAAAGATATAATGTTTCTTGTGTGTATCTGTACAATCCTGACAGGCTATAAAATGACAGTGGCTTTGCTTAAAACCAATACCTTCATCAGTTTCTATGCCTTTATAAAGTGTGCATGATAATTATTTAGAAGCATGTTTTGTGAAGATATTTGCATTGAATAGAACAGCATCCAGTATGCCCCCTGTTTAATTAGCTTGAACAGAAGAATCTACCAATCAGTCTCTTGGGTGGAATGTGCTGATTAATATAATCTTAATTAGTATAAGTTTTGTGGAAACAATGACACACAAAAAAAAGGGAAATAAAAAGTTTGTATCAATTTCTGTATTCCAGGCACGTTAGGATCTATACTTCATTTTTCCTCACCGCGAATCTCGCCCAATGGACATCATCTCTGCATCTGGAGATGAAGAGTCTCAGACAAAGCAAAAGTTAATGCTTTGTCTAAGAGCTACGTAAACTAGTCGCAGATGGAATCCATACTGCAACTCTGACCTCTCCATTTAAAGTCCGTACTCCTACAATGGCATACAACTGGGTATCACTGTCTTGCATATCATTGAGTGGTTGAAAAATACAAGGGATAAAAGCAATAGCATATGAAAAAGAAATTGATGTGCCATTATGTGTTAAGCTATGGAGGAAGAAAAGTGAGGAAATGCATTTCTCATCTCTAAAATGGAATCCTGGTGCATCATAATATTCACCAAGATATTTGCTGATGTGAATTCTTTTTTACTTTTTACTTTTATTGATTTCAGAGAGGAAGAGAGAGAGGGAGAGAGAGAGAGAGAGAAACAATAATGAAAGAGTACCATTGTTTGGCTGCCTCCTGCACATTCCCCAACTGGGGGTTGAGCCTGCAAACAGGGCATGTGCCCTTGACCAGAACTGAACTCAGGCTGATGCTTTAGCCACTGAGCCAAACCAGGTAGGGCTGATTTCAATTCTTTACCTCTTTGCTTAGATGCATTTCTAACTAAAATTTTAGAGGCAGAGCTCCTTAGTGTTTCACATCTCTGTCTGGAAACTTCTAATGCTGTTTGGTGAAACCGCAGAACCAAAAGCATATAGTGAAGGTACAGTGATTAGATCAATATCATACAGCAGCCCGTGGTAAGATAAAAAAGCAAAAGCAAGAAACAAATTTAAAAACCTACTTCAAAAATTCTGAGGAGGAATATTGCTCTGAATAAAATGTTCTACTCACTGAAGATCTAACTAAATTATAAATGTCTAGGTAATAATTCTCTAAATTATTCTAATGAATGAAGCTGTTAATTTTTATACTTTACAAATTGCAGAGAGATAATATTTGCAAAGACTGTAAAAAGCAACTCATGTTTTATTTTAAATATATATTTCAACTCAGAATAGTACTCACCGAGTTTGATGAATTAGAAAAGAAACAAAGGCGGTATAATTGTCCACATTCCTTTTATTCTTCATGCAATTGTTTTATCATTAGCTATGCAATTTAATTTGTAGAGAACTAGAACCGTTTAATATTCTGCCATATTTATGAACCATAAGTTTCTTAACATTATTTTTCCCATTTTCATTATAAATGATGTTAGAAATAGATCCATGCATAACCCTCTTACTTCATTACATCCCATATATTTGATCATTCCTTAGAGAAGTTTCAGAAAAGTATGAATGGAAGGTTATATGAATTTAAGAAGAGTTGAATAGTTATTAGCTTCATGTGTATTCAAAAGAATTACATGATTCTATAACAATTTATGAAGAAGTCAATTTTATCATACCATTCTTTAGAAATAATAAATCCTTTGTTTTATAAGCACTGCCCTTCTGTTAAAGAGTATCTGGATAATTATAAATACTAAGAGGACTTTGGTTTGTTTTAATTTTTCACTTTAAAGTGTTACAAGTACAGCAAGTCTATTTTTTTAAATTTGTGCTTTTTATCTCATTAAATATCATTTTATTTCAATAATTTGTGACTTTTATCCAAGGAACTACAGTGATTCATATACTTTATGATTATCAGCTGCTCTGCCCATTCATTCCTCATTCACAGAAAATATACTGACTGGTAGTTCATAGCATGCTTTCACCTGGTTTTTTTTTTTTGCATCATTTGTATTTTTTGTCCTTGCTCAGTTTTCCATTATTGGGCTGGCATCTTACACCCAAGGTGTTAGTTTCCTTTTTTTTATTAACATCTTACCTGGTACATTTGTCACTATTAAAAAACCAGTATTGAGACATTGTTATTAACTAATGTCTATGCTTTATTTAGGTTTTCTCAGTTTTCATTAAATGTCTTTTTTCTCTTTCAGGATATGAACCGGTACACCTCACTGCCTTTAATCCCTGTCCTCTTAAGCATTGTCTTGCCTGTCACAATTACTCAGACTTGGCTTCTGATGACCTTGAGAGTTTTGAGGAGCAATCAACACAAGTATTATGCAACATGTTTCTTATTGGGATTTCTCTGATATTTTTCAGGATTAGACAAAAGTTATTTGTTTTAGGGAAGAAGGTCGCAGAGGGAAGTGCCTTTTTCATTTTATATCAAGTGTACACATTATCAGCATGATTTATGGTGATCATAACCACTTGCTGAAGTAGTATTTGCCAGGATTTTGCACTCTAAAGTTACTCCTTTTCCCCTTTTCCATATTGCACTCCTTGGAAGGAGTCACTGTGTGAAATTTATATGTAAGGAGTGGGGAGGTATATTGCCCCTGAGAATAGAATATCTACATGATGCAGATTTTATTGTACAGGAGATTTGTGTCCTCTTGCCCAATTATCAAAATATTCTATTGTTATTTATATCACTGTGGACTCATAGATATTTCTTTTACTCTTTGGGTTAAATCCCAATGCTATTTTGTCTATTTTCTTACTCCAATTGTCCCAGCTTTGACCATCGGGAGTGCCTTTAATTGGCTCGTGTCCCATGTTATGGTTTTATGTTTATTTGAGTACTTGCTTATTTTCAGCAATTACAAGATACTTAAGTGCATCTTGTGTATTTCCTGTCCAGGTCCTTGGAAAAATAAGCCATTTTCCAAGACTGCTAGTTCTTTTTATTGAAAACCAATATTATAAATCAAGATCTGGGAGGTTGAAGTGCTAGTTGCTACTGGGATATCTTTGCTTCCTGACTCTTTTAGCTGAGAAAGTGAGGAAATCCTATCTAATAAAAAAGTAATATGCAAATTAACCATATCTCTGCTGCACCACAGGCCATGTCCACCAGCCACACCAACCAGCCAATCAGGAGAGAGTATGCAAATTAACCCTAACCAAGATACTGTGATCACAGAACTGCTTGGGTTTCCCAGGCAATGGAGGAAGCCAAGCTTTTTGCAGTCCTGGCCTGCCTTGGCCTCTGCTTAAGGCTACAAAGTCTCAATTATAGAAGATAAATAAATCCCAGATACCAGGGCCTCCACTTGGGTCACTGGGGGGGTGTGGCCCACTGCAAAATACCACAGGCCCCTTGTCCAGGCCATCCCACACTCCAAGAAAATTCCCACCCTGAATACTCTTCAGGGCAAACCAGCTGGCCCCCCACCCATGTAGCAGGCCTCTATCCTATCTAATAAAAGAGTAATGTACAGATTGACCATCACTCCAACACACAAGTTGGTTGCGCCCATGTGGTCAAAAATCCTGTCCCCATGTGGACACAAGATGGCCACCACAACATGGCCTGCAAAGGTGGACAGTTGTGGGTGATCAGGCCAGCAGGGCAGGGCAGTTGGGAGGGACCAGGCCTGAAGGAAGGGCAATTGGGGGCAATCAAGTCTGCAGGCGAGGGCAATTAGGGATGACCAAGCCAGCAGAGGAGGGCAGTTTGGGGGTAACCAGGCAGTTAGGGGCAAACAGGATGGCAGGGGAGCAGTTAGGCATCAATCAGGCTGGTAGGGGAGTAGTTAGGGAGTGATCAGAATAGCAGGCAGAAGAGGTTAGGGGCAATCAGGAAGGCATGCAGGTGAGCAGTTGGGATCCAGCAGTCCTGGATTGTGAGAGGGATGTCTGACTGCCTATTTAGGCCTGATCCTACCTAGAAAATTGGACATCCCTCAAGGGGTCCCAGATTGGAGAGGAAGCAGGCTGGGCTGTATGACACCCCCCACCTCCATGCACGAATTTTGTGTTCCAGGCCTCTAGTACATATATAATATATATAATATACACATAATATATATTTAAACATTTTTATGACTTTATATGCATTTAAGCTAAATATTCGTATAAATATAAATATCAGTAGTATGTCTTTACTGATCTTCCCAACTCTGATCAGTTCCCACATGTAATATTTTAGCCTTCTTCCCTTTGTTCCTGTTAATCCCCACTCCGATAGTGATACCCTGTCTTCTGCCAGCTGCCATCTACTTGCCAAGTCATTCCATCCTAATGTACGTGTGCGCATGTGAATCAGTATCTACATTTTCAACCTATACCCCTCTGGGGGGCACATTTCAACTAAAGTGGAGTACCCCGGTTCCTTTAGTTTTTCGTCTTTTTAGACCCACTTCATTTCCAAAGTTACTTTAGGTCAATACCTTTCCCTCATGTCCTTTATTGAGATAATATTATGCAATGAAGTTAGATTCCTTTATAACATTTTGTGAAACATTCTTTTGGCATTTCCTGAACTCCTAAATTTTTATTTTGGGCATATTCTCAAATTTGCAATAATTATTTGTACCGTATTTTCCAGCGTTTAAGATCACTGGGAATATAAGTCGACCCCCAACTTTTCCAGTTAAAATATGAAGTTTGGAATATACCTGCCCTGTAAGATGACACCCAGGGTATAAGATGACTCCCGACTTTTGAGAAGATTTTCCTGGGTTAAAAAGTCATCTTATATACTGGAAAATACGGTACAGTGGTACCTCGAGATACGAGTGCCCTAACATACAAGATTTTTTGAGATTTTTTGAGATACGAGCCATTGAGTGAGCGATTTTTGCTTTGAAATATGAGCAACAGTTAAGATATTAGTAATCACGTGGATCAGCCGGCTGCACATGACCCAACAGTTTACCAAGACTTGAGCATCAAATAGTTTCCCATGCCTCAAGGTTACGGAACAAATTAAACTCATATCTCGATGTACCACTGTAATTAGAAGCAAATAGCATGTACTAGTGACTTTCAGATTATGAGACAAGATGACTTGAGCATCTTGAAGAGATGAATTAACATAAGGAGAGAAAAAAATAGCAACAAGAACATGGATAACAAAGGTAAACAAAACAAAGAAGTCCTTGATCTCAAGGATCTTCCATAATAGATTATTATATTTACATATATTTATGGTATTTTTCACACTGCAGTGATTAGCTATTTGATGATGAGAAACAGTCTTCAAATAGATGATTCTAATGATATTTGTTTTAAGAATAAATAAAGTATTATCTCCAAAGTTTTATAATAAATGAGAGCCATATGCTAGAAGGTTCAGTCCTGAATTATGTGGAAGGTCCACTCACCAAGGATACACGTTCCATGAGGAATAATAACAATTAAAACATTGAAACTTGGGGAAGTGCCTATTTCAGCAGCTAATGTTACCTTAAAAATACAAAGGCTGATCAAACTATTATTGGTTTTATATTTCATTTTACATGGGAACCTATTTTCAAATTTCCAAATTTTCTATGAAAACAGCTAGTGTAGTGTTAAGATAGTTATTCTTCAAGGCCTGTGTCATAACATTAAATATTTTAATAGCTATTCTGCAGGGTAAGTTTTCATCAGCTACCTTCTTTGAAGCAATCTTTCTCAAAGTCCTATTAAGTATGACGAAGACCCAAATATATGATTTTGATAATAAGTTGACTGATACTGAAAATTTTAAAAAGAATTTTTATAAGCTACCAAGTCATAGACTAATCTAAAAAGGACAAGTCACGATGGCCATGTAGAAAAGTGCATTTTGTGTCTGGAATGAGGAAAACTACAGACCAGAAAATGGGTAAAAATACATCATTTTTCAATCTCTCATCATTTGTCTCATCAATGCATTAAAAATATGTATTGAATAGCAACACGATTTCAAGAGCTGCAATTTGAAACTTAAAAATTGATATTAACTAGAATGCTGAATAAGTATAAGTGCTGAATTTTCAAACCTCACTTTATTTCTATAAATATTGTTTTTGGTGTGTGCAGACACTAATTTTTTGATACTACAAATAAATACGATATGTAGAAGGCTGACCAAAATTGTTATCTGTGTTTATTATAATTATGGATGATATTAGTTACTTTATCAGTTAAAAGGAGTATATAGTCTTAGTATAGATTTAAAAGATATAAATATATTATCAGAAAAACATCTTATAAAATTTAGCTTGCTCATTCAATGTAAAAATATTCACCACAAGACTGTGGGGAAATGTGTGTGAAAAGTATAGATTCTAGCTGCTGTGTCATGACTAGTTACGCAAGTTTTCATCTGATTACAAAGAAGAAGCCTCATGAAATCATCTGACTGGTTATCAGCTTCCCTTGAATCCTGGGCTCAGGGTGTTAAACTACCAGAGTTGGAGATGCTATAGTTTGGAATTATGATGGCCCAGCTCCTGGGAACGGAGGCCTTATATATGACCCCTGCGATGTTTCCCGTCTGCATTCTCTTTTGCAAAATCACCTCAGTTGCTTAACATGGAGAGAACTGGTTCACCGTGTGCTACCTAAAGTCACTCTTCAAATATTTCCCAGAACCCATGCTGTAAAAGCTTCTTTCTCTCATAAATTCTTCAGATTGTAAATTGAAGTTTTTGTGGAGAAAGAGCATAAATTTACTTTTATGCACATTGGCTTCTCGGTGCTTTGGAGACAGTGAAGGCAACTGTCTGGTAGTCCGTTGTATATATGGCTGAAGCTCAGAGGGAGAATTTGAGCAGGAGATAAAGTGTTGATTGTCTTCTGAGCATGGAAGAGATTGCGTGGGGAGTGACTAGAGTGAGAGGAGAGGGGGTTTGGAAATGGTTCCTGAAAAAATTTCTGTTGTTACAAAGGTGGTGAAGGAGATGGAACTCAGAAGGGCAAGCCGGTGGGAGGAGCTGAACATCTGGAGGAAGAGTGTGTAATACGCTGGTCATGAAAAGAAGAAAAACTCCCCCAAAGCAGGGAGTGGAATAGTTATAACTGCTAAGAGTTCCAATAAAATAAATGCTGAAAACATGCATTCTATTTGGAGATAGGGAGGTTTCTCAATCACTAACTCAATCCTCATTACTCATGGATTCCCGACTTGTGAGTTCAACTATTCACTAAAATTTATTTGTAAATACCCCTATCCCTGAATCAATATTTGCCATGCCTTCACAGCCATTTGTAGGTATGGACAGAGGGGCAAAAATAAATGATAATCCTGTCACATATGTTCTCATTTGAAGTTCAACAAGGCCACATTTTACCTTGTTTTAGCTCTTCTATCATAAAGATGTTTTCTTTTCTCTTCCCACAGTAAATGTAGTGGCAGGCATCTTTTTCTCATTTTTGTGTTTTGTGCTTTGTTGGTTTTTTTTTTTTTTTTGGTTGGTGAGTCACTGTTTAAATATCACCCAAGAATATTTCTAAAGTTATTGTCTGTGTTGCTAAGCTTGAGAAGCCTGTGATGTGCCTTATCAAAAAAAGACATGTATTAGATAAATTTCACTCACAAATAACTGTGCTGTTGGCTTTGTGTTCAATGTTAAAGGATCATGAGTCATATTAAATAAGGTGTCTTTAAAAATAAAGATTAAAGCAGGTATTGACCCATTGGCAAAAATATGGTAACCAGAAGCTCACAGGAGCCTAATCCAGTATTTTTCCTAGGAGAAAAGGCTGTTCTCATGGTGGCATTGTAAATGAAACAACCAAGCATAATGATAATCATCAATATGTAGTACAGTGGTACCTCGAGATACGAGTGCCCTAACATATGAGATTTTTGAGATACGAGCCATCGAGCAAGCGATTTTTGCTTTGAAATACAAGGAACATTTGAGATAGGAGTAATCGCGCGGATGGGTTGGCTGCACACAACCCACCAGTTTACCGCGACTCGAGCGTCTCATAGTTTCCCACGCCTCAAGGTTATGGAACGAATTAAACTCGTATCTCGAGGTACCACTGTAAATGAATGATATAATATTTATTAGATATTTTTACATATGACATAGAATTTGTCACCATAAATAATCATGTTTAACTTTGCATTTAATATTAAAGGGTCCTATATTTACTGAAAACTCTCATAATATTTATTCTATTCATTATGTACTTTTGTTTATTTTACCATAACTCTTTTCTTTATTTTAGTATAAACTTGGATTTTTTTTGGTACCACTTTTACTTTCCGTTGGAGACTTAAAAAGCATTTCTCTTTCAACAAAGAGAATACAAAGAATACCAAGTCACAATAATTGAGCAGTGCTTTCCGTATTTCATGATGTAGTTGTGTAGTCCAAACAAAATAATTTGTTCACCTACCTTTTAAAATTCTGGCAAAGAATGCCAACTATTCTATTTGGTATTCATCTTTATTTCATTTTCCTTGGATTGCTCTTAATAATATACCTCAGAAAAGTACAGTTTGCGCTTCAAAGCACTTCTAAGTTGTATTATTTTATGAAATCGAGTTGGAAGGCTGTTTGGAAAACTTCCAGCTTAGTCTTTCTCATACTTCAAACTCAAGTTTAAATGTAGTGCTTAAGTAACGATGGCAGTAATCTGTGTGAAGTAATGATAGAGTGTTATGGTTTGTTTTCAAACCTCCTTTCCCAATAAAAATGCATGAGAAAACGCACTATGTAAAATAGATCCAAATGGACTTGCTTGAGTTGCATAATGGTTGGTATGCTTGGAGCATCCAATGGGATGACCCTAACTAGTCTCAATGATGGCATATAAAGTTTCAGCTCAAACCTTTTATATTCTTCAGACCCACGAATATGTGGGGACACTGTATTGAAGTCAATAGTCAAGAGAGACACTACTTACCCTTTCTATGACATAGCTGACTCATTTACGTCACTGGATTCAGCATTCTTAATTATGAAATAAGAATCCAAATGTCCAAAACTGTATTTTAAAATACAATGAAAACTTGAAACATGGATAGGCATATGAGTATAGACATCATCTAGTGTTATCTCCAAATCATCAGTCTAATAGAAATATGACCAAGCATAGGACATATTTCAGAAAAGAGAGGTGTTAGTAAAAAAAAAAAGTGTGTGTGGGGGGGGAGGAATTTTAGCTTTTACTTTTCCTTCACTTTAGGGGCTCTTATGTCTGCCCGAATGCCAATTTATTCAAAGAATACCTGTATTTAATTTTCCATGTAGTATCTAATCAGATTGCAAAAGCGAAGCTCTCTGGAAGAAATTCTGTGTAGTAAAAAAAATCACAATAAAACTCTGATAAAAAAAAATAAGACTTTTATAGGAAATGCACATTTAGAAATGATCACTTATTAATATTTCAGTTGCAAATATTGTCAATAATCAGATGAGGGTGGCCAGTAGTCAAACTGGATGCTGAGGGGGTAGGGGTAAGAGTGAATTTGTTTTATAGTCCATGGCTAAAAAAGATAAAAGTATCAGGTCACCAATACTTAAATGGCTTTATGACCTTTTGCTGGTTATGTTTTCTGATTTGAAAGCAATCTAAGGTAACATTTTGTATATTTCCATTTCTTTTTAAATTCCCAAAGAAGAGTAGTTTCCGCCATTATGCCATTCTGCTCTAGGAATCCTCTTTCTCATCTGATCATCTCTTCTGATCAACTATTACGTTTCCATATCATAAGTGAAATAACTGTTTCTCTTCAGAAGTAGCATATTGATGGTGTTTCTGAGTTTGACATATATCACTCATTTCTTACGACCTTTTGCATACAAACTGAAATTTATATAATCGGTTCCAGTTTTTAAAAAGCACGTGAAAAACAGGTAATGTACTTTTTGTTTTATGTCATAAACGAAGGCTCAACTGATATGATATACTCACTGCCTACCATTAAGACAAATTTTCAGTTTATTTACAGTAAGGAGATAGCAAGTAAGTGTTAAATGTATATGATTTTTTTTTCAAATGGCTAAGAGTAATTTTTCCCCTTTTAAATCATTGTTTTTGTATCCATTTCCTGCAAGCATGAGCTCAGGAAGTGATAAAGTTGACACAGTTGCTGATGGATTTTCAGGGGCTCACGCCAAGTTGTTTCCTGCTGCCAAACACAATGGATCAGGAAATATGGCACGTGACCAGAAAAATCCCATTGTTTTAAATAGGTTTTCTCTCTCACTTGGGCTCTGAGCAGAAATTCCCCAGAATATTTAAAGCTTTCTTCAGTATGATGGATGAGCCGACACATGTTCAGATAGTTATCTTCATGCATAGTTTTCTTATTAGCTTAATAGTTAGAAATCCCAAATTATGAAATAGTTGGAGAAATTCATAATAACTCTTCAGAACAGATTAAGTAAAAAATATTTTTAGAGGAAAGGATTTGATAAAATAGAAAAGCAAAGATGTCTCATTCTAATTCTCATGTGTTTGACTTAATTTAAAGTAATGTTCCATCCATTTATTAATGAGATGCAATTAATGTTACAAATTATATATAATATTACATAAAGTAAGTAATGTTACATAATGTGACAAACCACAGATGTTCACTGTAAAGGCTTAAAGATCTAATGGATCTCTTGGGTTTTGCTTCTAAAAAATGCTTTGAAGATTGCTAAATTGTCTGTCCTTCTCATAAGGCCAATGGGTGCCAAACATTTAATTTTCTTCCCATCTCTATCCCAAGTGTTTATTAATATTTGAAAAGTATTTTCTTCTTTCCAAAAGATTCTAAACTTCCTTGACTTTTGGATGTTCTTTTGTTGTTATTATCAATTTGGCATAGATATTCATTCTTTTTTTTTCTTAAATATTAGTATGAAAGTTTTATGGGAACACTGTAGTGAAATAAGGCAGTAGCCAAATTCAGACTTTAAAAATATAATTCATGTTCCATAGATTCTTTACAAGTGCAAAGACCAAATCAACATCCAATGTATGAGCTGTCTACATGAACACTCAAAAAATCAAGCCTGATTTGTTAACTTATTCTACTTTATTTTCAACTGCCAGTACCAAAAATTGATCATAAACTAATCAGAAGCCCTGGCCTCGCCTGGATAAAAAACCTCAACTTGGATTATGTTTATTTTCACAGAACTACCATCTCCTAACTGCTCATTCCTTTGAGAAAATAACCTAAAACAAACATATTAATGGGCTGACCTGTTGGCAAAGCTGACCTGTAGTTAGATTTACATATTTTAATAATATTTTAATATTATTATTTTTTAAAGAAATGAAATAAATGCAACAAAGTGTAAAATTAAAGCCTCTTTTACATATAAGAATTTTTGGGGGGAGCAGGTGATATACTACAATGGTGAATGTATTACATAATTGAGTTGACTTAACCAGAAAACTTTAATTTCCTGTGCATCTATTTTCAACTCTAAATTTACTACAAAATATTCTTTTTAAAAATCTAATTTTATTGATTTCAGAGAGGAAGGGAAAGAGAGGGAAAGATAGAAAAAACATCAATGATGAGAGAGAATCATTGATTGACTGCCTCCTTCATGCAACCCTGGCATGTGCCCTACTGAGAATCAAACCATAACCTCTTGATTCATAGCTCAACACTCAACCCTTGAGCCACCACAGCCAGGACAAAATATTCTTTATAGCAAATATAATCAAGCATAAAATGAAGAAACAGAAGAAGAAAGGATGATGGAAAAACAAAGAGAATGAAAGAAGGAAGGAAGATCTGAAAAAATTTTAAAAAACAGTGAGAGGGAGAGAAAAAGAGAGGAAGGGACACACACACACACACACACACACACACACACACACACACACGGATGAGCCAGAGAGTCATAGTCCTCTTTGTACCCAAATGACAATATTGAAAGATAGCTGATCACAGAAGTTAAGTGACCTCCTAAATAGACACAAATTATTGTAAAAAAAAAAATTATGAGGTAAACAATTTAAACAGACACACATCATTTATTTATTTTTACTAAATATATTCTCCATGTTAAACTTCAACAAGGAAAAGGAAGACCAGGAGATTTTCAAAGAAGAGCAAAGAATAGTTAAAACAAAACAAAACAAAGCTTTTAGCTGGTATTGCTGGGGAGGTAAGAGATTGTGCTGATATGGGTAAGAAAGAGCCAAAAGGAAATACTGGCTAAGGAACATAATTACTTAAAATCCACCCCCACAGGGGAGATACTTTTTTTTTTATTTATTTACCTCATTTTAACCAAGAAATTCATCTGAAAAATTGACATGGACCACAATTCTTTCCAATGCAATAGACTAGATAATCTAGTACCCTAATTTGGTGCTTCCAGTTATTTTATTTTGGCAACTCCACTGGCTTCAACACCAGAAAAATTGGGGAAGATTTTCCATGACTTGTGGCTGGCAAAGGGCCTAGTCACAGAGTTTAAAGCCAACCTAGATTTACAAAGGAAAAAAATGAAATCATCTCATGAATCATATAAAATATTTTTACTGTCTTACATCTCCAAAACTATTATTATTTTTTAACAGAGCTTTAAACTTGTTTAAAATAATATATATCTTAAGACATCTAAATAGCATTCTTTTATGAAAAGAATTTTTAAACTCTTTACAATATGGACATTTTTATATATTACTGGGAGTTTCTGTATTTTCTCAATCTTAATATTTATGATTCTTCACATTTTCAATGTTTCACAAATTGAGGGGAAAAAGCTTACACTGAATTGTCATTGAATATGATCTTTCTTTTAAAAGAAAAACTGTTGTTTAGATGTGTGTCCTTAGAATCAAAAAAATGATAATTTAGCCGAGACCAGTTTGGCTCAGTGGATAGAGCATCGGCTTGCGGACTGAAAGGTCCCAGGTTCGATTCTGTTGGAGGGCATGTACCTTGCTTCCGGGCACATCTCCACTGTGGGGCATGCAGGAGGCGGCTGATCGATGTCTCTCTCTCATCGATGTTTCTGACTTTCTATCTCTCTCCCTTCCTCTCTGTAAAAACTCAATAAAATATATTTAAAAAAAAAAGAAAATGATAATTTATAGGTGAAGTAGTAAATTACAAAATAAAATATATAAAAAATAAGTATATGAATTAATTATTAATATTAACTAAAATTGTATTACTACTTCAGAGACTATAATATTAATATTATTTGTACTATAAACCTAAAATTAAAAGAAATTTTGCGTATTTATCTGGATAATGCCAGAAGATTTTGCATCATTTTGGTTCACTTATGAAAAATAATTCTTTATCTCACAGTAGAAAATTAGGGACTTTTCTCTGATCAATAAAAACTTTTTTCCTAGCCCTGACTGGTTTGGCTCAGTATATAGGCCTGCCAACTGGAAGGTCCCAAGTTCAATTCTGGTCAAGAGCATGTATCTTGGTTGCAGCCACATCCCCAGTAGGGGGTGTGCAGGAGGCAGCTGATGGATGTTTCTCTCTCATCAATATTTCTAACTCTCTATCCCTCTCCCTTCCTTTCTGTAAAAAAATCAATAAAATATATATTTAAAAAAAACGTTTCTCTTAATTGTTAAATATAACTGAACTACTTATTATTCAGATTTAACATCATGGCAGTAATTCCTCTGTAGATGGATGGGAGTGTAAAAGTTCAGGTAAGGGTGAGCAGTGTTTATTTTGAGAGAAATTTCTGACAGCAGTGAGCAAAGTATAAGAGAACACCTAGCGCAGCTCAGGTCTCACTAAGGAGCAAGCTGCCATTTTTGCCTTAAACAAAGCAAAGATATAGCCCGTGGCTGTGGGATGACCTCACCTACAAAGGGACCAGACTCTGGAGGCCGCATCTGCTGGCCCCATATTTTAACTTTATTTTGGTGACCTGACATTTGGGGTGGCTCTGATTGGTCTGGAATTAGCCTCCTTATCATGTGAAACATCTGTACTGTATTGTTCCAAAGGATTAGCCACCCACTGGGGATTCTGTGAAGTCAGGACAATGGAGGTCATTAAAGGTGAAAACATTTATTTTCCGGTCTCCAGTTCAGCAGGGGAAAGCCACACAGCTGATGGATTTTCCTTTTTTAATCCAAAGCTCAGCATTCTTGCAAATGTAACTGAACAGCAGTGATCCCTGCGAGGTTTGTTACACTGGAATTGATGACTGTAGGAATTCAGAATTATTTACCAGGCAGAGAAGAGGAGAGAAGAAAACAGGAGATTCTATGTCAAAGTTTGGAGTTGAAAGCAAACTAGGGCATGCGTTCAAGAGTGGCACTTCGGATGATTCTGAGTGAAAAAGCCGGGCACACCGTCTTAGGTGGTACTGCAAATTAAATTAAATAACATTTTTCTTCTGCTTTTTTTGTAACTTCAAATCATTTTTCTTTTTCTTTGCAATCAATTATCCTCTCTCAAAATCTGACAGTGAAGTCACATCACCATGATATTTGATAGGTAAAATCTGGGACATGAGAGAGTGTGCATAAATGGATTTCCTATGTTCCAGGTTATAAAAAAGATGTTGATGTCCCAGCCCTTGTACCTCCAAATGTGACTTTATTTCCACATAGAAATTCTAAATGTTATAAATTAAGATGAGGTCATGAGGAGAATGGGGAATGTTAGTCTAGTATGTCCAGTGTCCTTATAAGAAGACTACCATGTGAAGACAGAGACACGCAGAAAGAGTGCCATGTGCTAGCAAAGGCAGAGCTTCGAGTGACGCAGCTGCAAAGATGTCAAAGAATGCCAGCAAGCCACTAGAAGCCAGGAGAAGGCCACGGAGGATTCCACTGTGGGTTCTGGAAGGAGCTAGCATTGCTGTTACCTTGATTTTGGGATTCCAACCTCCAGAATTACAAGACAATACATGTCTGCTCTTAGCTACCCAGTATGTCTTGCAACCCAAGGATATACCTAGTATGATATATGTAATAACTTTTAGCTTTTCTGACTGCAGAAGCAATATGTCTGCATATATTCTTTCACCTTCTAAGTCGTATCAGGGACAGTGTACATGAAGGGAAGGAAAGGGAAGGGAAATGGTGGGGGGTGGGCACATCACTCAAGCAAATGTACCATCTCCCAAATTTCCCTGCGTGTTAAAGGCCTCTAACGACCCACTGACTGATCTGCTCTGAACAGCTCTCTGTAATACTTAGCAGAACACCTCCGTAAGGGTGACTTCCGTCTGAGCTATAGGAGATACACGACTTGAATGCCAATTATAATAAACTAGAACAGTGGTTTTCAAGTTGTGGATTGTAATCTATTAGTGACTGATGAAATGCATTTGTGGGGAATTCCCACCCTCATCCCTAAATAAAACCAAGTTGAATGAGATTGAATTGCAATTATGAAGTGCACTGTACATTCTCCAAGTACTCTTTTGGAAACATTTATAAGTCTGTAACTGTGGCAGAGGAGATGTGTGTGTGTGTGTGTATGCGCGCACGTGCACGCTTTAAATTGTACTATAACGTACATTTGTTATTATAGATCACAGAAAAAGGTAATTCAAAGATTCAGGATTATGTTATATCTTGTAAGTGACCGCTACTTTATAACATTAGGTAATCTAGAAAAAAAGTTAAATAAATGTGATGTGCTTTATTTTACCAAAAAAAAAATTGGCAATGATCTCATAATTCCGCAGAGGTTTATTATTTTTTACAAATGATAAAAACTTGTAGCTTTGTGGTAAGAAACAAAAACATTTCATGATTGCCAAATTGCTTTGTCTTTAATCACAGAGTTTCCAAAAAGTTTTACATATCATAAAATTTGTATTTTCTCTTTCAATGAGTTTTCCTGGTTAACCAGGTCTCTTGCCCTAGAAACAATGGAGTAAGGAAAGATAGTACATATAGTAAATATTTTCAAAGCTAGAATATGCAACATCAACAAATAGAACAAAAACCAAAACATCTGTGAAAAATAACAGATAAACAATATAAGAATTTTAAAAGTATATCATCCTGAATGAGGAACTAAATATGTTACTGTTCAATTGGACCTGCTCCTGTTCCTGATATGAAGGCATCTCGTTAGTATTGGTCTCTCAAAGGTTATCTGGCTACTTCCTTCTAAGGCAATAAGAGGTTTAACTGCCCAAAGATACAAAATATTTTACCAATATTATCAGAGAAAAACCTAGACTTGGCTCTAGTGGCCTAATTTCCAGATTTGTTTTCTTTTTAACTATACACTATGTTCTCATACACAATAAGTAAATCAAAAACTTTTTCGAAAGATGCAGATGATCAAAACTGACAAGAGAAGAAATTAAATAGCTAAGTCTAGTAACACAATTGAATTAGTAATTAAAACCTTTCCCGCTAAGCAAAGGGCAGTCCCAGATCGCTTCGTTGAATATTTTCATGAAATATTTAAAGAATATATATCCACTCTCACAAAATATTTCAGGAGAGTAAAGGAGGAAGAAGTATCCATCACCCATTCTCTGAGACTAGTATTTATCTGATGACATCAAAGCCAGAGCAAGACATCATAAGCAATTACCACAAGAAAATTAGACCAATAGCCCTCGTGAACATAGATGCTAAAATTCTTAGGTTAACATTTAGCAAACAAAATTTTACAACACATGAAAGGAATTTTACAACCGACCAAAGAGAAAAGAAGATTGGTTTAAAATTAAAAAATCATTTAATGTAATACATCATATTAACAAATTTAAAAATGAGAATCACACAATCATTTAACCACATATATAACAAACACTTAAAAAATTCTACTCCCATTTCTGATAAAAATTATCTAAGTAGGAACTGAAGAAAACTTTCTCAGCTGGTAACAGTATCTGTAAAGATTACAGTAAACATCAGAATTAATCATAAAAGACTGAATGTTTCCTTCCTAAGATCAAGAACAAGACAAGTATCTGCTCTTGATATTTTTATTCAGTATTATACTGAAGATTCTTTCTGGCCAGAGAAGTCTGGAAAGAAAAAGTAATAAAAGGCATTTTGAAAGAAAGAAATAAAACTGACTTTATTCTCAGTTAATATGTTCCTTAAGGTTCAAATCTTAAAGTATTCACAAAATGCCTGCTTAAAACTATTTAATGAGTTTAGCAAGGTCACAGTATACAAGATCAATATACAAAAAATAAACAGTATAACTATCCAATAACAATGAACAATATTTAAGTAGAAATTTAAAATTTTATTCATAATAGCACCAAATAGAATAAAAATTTTTGCAAGCCAGTCAACAAAAAAGGTAAGATATGTATACTAAATATTATAAAATATTTCTGAGAGACATTAAATCTAAAAAAATAGAGATATTTTAATGTATATGAATAGGAAACTATGTGTTACTAGGATAGTTCTTTCCAAATTTTCCTATTGATAGAATTAATTCTAATTAAAACACCAGCCAGTTTTTAATAGAACTTTATAAAGCTTATTCTAAAATTTATATGAACTGATTAGGGCCCTAAATAGAAAAACACAATTTTCACAAGATGTTCTGTATGAAAAATTAAAAAAAATTAAATTAAATAAAAATATGTTCTGTACGGTTTGGCTTAGTGGATTGACTTTTGGCCTGTGGACTGAAGGGTCTCAGGTTCAATTTCAGTAGAAGGCAAGTACCTGGGTTGCAGGCTCCTCGGTGTCCCAGCCTTGGTTGGGCATGTGTGGGAGGCAACCAACCGATGTGTCTCTCACACAGTGATGGTAACAACAAAAGAGCCCGGTCCTCCTGGATCTGTTATGAGCATCGACCTATAAACCAGGAGGTCAAAGTTTGATTCCCAATCACAGCATATGTCCAGGTTGCAGGCTCAATCCCTGGTGGGGAATGTGCAGGAGGCCGCATATCAATGATTCTCTCTCATCATTGATGTTTCTATCTTTCTCTCCCTCTCCCTGTCTCTCTGAAATATATATATTTTGAAACAACAACACCCCCCAAAAAAAAGTGAAGAACTTATGCGACCTGATTTGAAAACATACAATAAAGTTACTGTAATTAAGTCAGTGAGATAGCTGCTATAGAGACAGGTATAAGATCAATGGAATAGAATTAACATCCAGAAATAAACTCTCACACTCAACTGATTGTTGACTAATTTTCAACAAAGATGACCAAGGAATTCAATGGGGGAATTTTCAACAAATGACACCGGAACACTAAGAATCCCTTGTATAAAAGGATTCATTTAGTTTCTATTCTAATTTCAGCCATAAAAATTGACCAGAGTCCTCCATTTATGAACTAAAATTTTATAACTTATAGAAGAAAACAAGAAAAGACTTTATGACCTTGCATTATGCAAAGTATTTTTAATATGATACCAACAACTGGAGCCATAAAAGTAAAAAGAAATGTTAAGTTGAAATTCACATGCATAACAAAAATTCCTGCACTTCAATAAACATTGTTACCAAGTTCAATGGTGGGATGTCTTTGTCATTCCTCAACTGTATCCCTGCCATTTGTCTCTGTTATCACAGCGTTCTTCCCTCCTGTGCCATCTTCATGTGTTATTCTCCCTTCCTGTCTCTTTTTTAAAATTTTTTAAAAATATATTTTATTACTTCAGAGAGGAAAGGAGAGGGAGAGAGAGATAGAAATATCAATGATGAGAGAAAACCATTGATCAGCTGCCTCTGCATGCCCCACACTGGAGATTGAACCCACAATTTAAGCATGTGCCCTGATTGGGAATCAAACATTGACCTCCTGGTTCATAGGTCAATGCTCAACCACTGAACAATGCTGGCTGGACACATCTCTCTTTTTCTTATAAAGATACTAATTGTATTGGGTTAAGGTCTTACTTTAATTCAGTATGACTGTATCATCACTTGATTACATCTGTAAAACCCAATTTTTAAATAAGGTAACATTCACAGGTAACAGGAGTTAGGACTTCAAATATCTTTTTGAGAAACATAATTAAACTCGTAACAAATGTAAATGCAAATTTCCCCCAAAAGATATACAAAATGTCAGTAAGCATATGAAATGATGTTCAACATCAATAATTATGAGGGTAATGCAAGTTAAAACTTCAGTAGGATATCACTTTATACACATTTTATTGCCTGTAATAAAACTGATAGACACTAACAAGTATTGGCTAGAATGTGGAGAAACTAGAAACTAGATGCATCACTCTAGGACATATAAAACAATGGAAGTTTGGCACTTCATAAAAAGACTAAACATAACTTATTATGTAATCCAGTAATTTCTCTTTTAAACATCAACTAAAGAAAAATCAAATCATATGTCCACACAAAGACTTATACATGGATATACAGAGCACTATTATATGTAACTACAGGCCTGGTGCATGAAATTCATGCACGGGATTGCGGGGGTGTGTATCCCTCAGCCCAACCTGCACCCTCTCTAATCTGGGACCCCTCAAGAGATGTCCAACTGCCCGTTTAGGCCTAATCCTAAACAGACAGTCAGACATCCATTTCACAATCCAGGACTGCTGGCTCCCAACTGCTTGCCTGCCTACCTTCCTGATTGCCCCTAACTGCTTCTACCTGCCAGCCTGATTACCACCTTAATAATCTCCTGCCAACCTGATTGATGCCTAACTGCTCTCTGCCATCCTGATTGCCCCTAACTGCCCTTCCCTGCAAGTCTGGTCCCCCCGCAACTGCCCTTCCCTGCAGGTCTAATTGCCCCCAACTTTCCTCCTCTGCTGGCCTGGTCATCCCTAACTGCCCTCCCCTGCAAGCTTAATCACCCCCAACTGCACTCCCTTTCAGGCCTGGTCTCTCCCAAGTGCCCTTGCCTGCTGACTAGCTTGTGGCCATCTTGTGTTCACATGGAGGCAGCCATCTTGTGTGCTGGAGTGATAGTCAATTTGCATATTACTCTTTTATTAGGTAAGATAGCTAAGAGCCTTAAATAAATTTAATATCCCTCAGTTAATGAATGGAGAAGTAAAATATGGTTTATGTAGATAACATAAACTATTTAGCAATAAAATGGTGCTTGCTACATGAATGTATCCTAATAATATTAAGCTAAGTGAAGGAAGTTAAATGGTTAGGTTCAAAATACTATACACTATGTAATTCAATTAAATAAAATTCCAGAAGACATGAATTTTAGAAGGAAAGATTGGTGGCTATCTGGGACTAGGTGTGGGAGATTGAATCCCTAGTGGAATGTAGATTGGGATGACAGAGATACTCCAAAAGCAGACTGTGGTGATGGTTTCACAACTCTATACACTTATTAAACATCACTTTTTGTGAATTTACAGTAGATGATTGGCATGCAAATTATACCTCAACAAAACTATTAAAAAAATTACCAACAAGGGTGTTAATTAGGCAGTAGAGATAGAACCAGATTGGGTAATATATTAATGATCAGTGAAGTTGGGTGAATATTAATGGGGATTCATTATATTATTCTTTTTTACTTCAATGAAAATTTGACATTTTTCATAATATATTTTTAATTAAAGTAAAAGCAATAATATAAGCTTCTACTTAACAAACTAGAAAAGGAGCAAATAAAAAATAAGTAACATAAGGAAACAAATAATAGATTAAAACCATAAGTCAATGGAAATGAAACCAGAGATAAAACAAGAACAATCAACAAAGTCCAAAGCTAGCTCTTTGAAAAGTCAGTAAAATTGATAAACTTCTAAAGACATTAAAAAAAATATTTTAGTATAGATTACTACAAATCTTATAGACATTAATAAAATGATAAGACATTATGAAAAACATCTTATAAAACTTAGAAAAAGTATATAGATTCCTTGAAAAAATATATAAGTGACCAAAAAGAAAAAAAATACCAGAAAGTTGAAATGTAGTATAGCTGTCAAGAAATGTAATTGGGCCCTAGATGGTTTGGCTCAGTGGATAGAGCATCAGTCTGTGGACTAAGGGGTCCTTGATTCCATTCCAGTCCAGGGCACATGCCTAGGTAGCAGGTTTGATCCCCAGTAGGGGGTGTGCAAGAGGCAGAGATCAATGATTCTCTGTCATCATTGATCTCTCTCTCTCTCTCCTTTCACCTCTGAAATCAATATATAAATTGATCAGAAACCATCCTTGAGGAATTTCACTAAGTTTGCTTCACTTGTGAATTCTGCCAAACATTTACGATGGAAATACTATCATTGTTATATCATCACTTTTCATAGAGAATGAGGGGTAACTCCTCTATAAATAAACACACATGCATCATATTGTCTTAGTTATAAAATTAGTATAAATTTATTCTAGAAAATTATAATATAAAGACAAATGCAAAATAAGGTGAAAATAAAATGGAATTATTTACCTTTTCACTTCCTACACAGGTTTCATGTTAACATGGCTGGTTGCTTTTATTTTATTTTTTCAATTGTTTTTCAGGCATGATAGTTACATAGCTAAAAATTGTAACTTTTTCACTATTTTTATAAAACTCTTTTCTTATGATCATAAAAGCATACTAAACTAATATAATTCTATGCTATAGATGTATTAGTAGTAATATATATGACTATATAGGACTTATTAATAGAATGACAATTTTTTAACCATCCAACTGGTCACCTCATTTGTCACCAAACACTGTGCCCCGTTTGGAGCTATGAAAAATGAGGCATGAAGGTTACTTGATAAACCCAAGGCTACAGAACCAGGGATCGGCTGAACATGTCCTCAGTGTGGACATTTAGACTTGATTGTCTCTTTGTGTAAGACTGTGTACAGTTAGGATTAACTGCATTTCCTAGTAATTAATTCTTCTTTTATGTTTTATGCATTGTTCCTGTGAGGGTAGAGGGGAAATACATGTTGGGAAATACAGTGAGTATATTTATCTCTCTCTGTGGGGTCCTTTTTCTCCACTGTCTGTGTGTTTTTTGTTTTGTTTGTCTATTTTTTTAGAAGCCAATGCCCTGGATTTATATGGTACACTAAGAAGCTACCTCTGCTAAAGGTCAGCCCAGTGCATTCAATAGAGCTTGCAGTTAGCAGCAACTTTTAGCTTCACTTCTTCTTTCAAATTAAATTTCCTATTTTATACTTTATACTTTGCATTATTTATAGTGATAGAAATAGCACAATCCCTGGCATGATAAATCTTTGATACGTGTCCATTTAATTTTTAAAGATTTTTTTCTAGACTACTTTTTGTATTTTTGTATTATTTTTATTTCTCTCACTTGGAAACACATAAGCATTGTTTATGTTGCATTAATATAATACCTAGATAAAAGTGTCATCGCAAAGTTTCTGTATTTCTCAAAAATAATAGACAATAACAATGTGTTTCTTCAAAAATATATTTTACTGATTTCTTACAGAAAGGAAGGGATAGGGATAGAGAGTTAGAAACATCAATGAGAGAGACACATTGATCAGCCTCCTCCTGCATGCACCCTACTGGGGATGTGCCAGCAACCAAGATACATGTCCTTGACCAGAATTGAACCTGGGACCCTTGAGTCCACAGGCCAACGCTCTATCCACTGAACCAAATAGGCTTCAACAGTAATGTTTTTATTAAAGAATAAACTAATAGCAGGGTTAGGTTATAACCATTGTTAGATCATAGCAAGTTGAAACTTTGGAAAGGAGTTAAAATAATGACCTAATTAATGAAAAGTGCAATTAAATTACATTTAAAAATCTATATCCCCACAACTTTTAGATACAACATTCAGAAAAAAGTAAATGTAAAATAAATTATACAAATGAAAATAAACTAACAGTCATTTATTATTTAAAACATCATTGCTTGAAAAAAAGTCAATAAACTATTGTATATATAATTGTATATGATATGAACAGCAGACAAAAAATCATTATTTTTTCAGGGGAAGTGAGATGATATGACAGCAACTGGCCAATGGGCTCCATGGGTAAGATAACTGATAATAAAGAAATCATATATTTGATCAATTCCCACAATTTTTCAGTCTGCAACTTACATTCGTCATAAGTTATTAATTCCTAAATGATAAAGAGAATTGAATGACTAACAGTTTTAAACAGAAGACTAACGGAATGTAGAAAATTGATCACAAACATATATGCAGAAGGGAAATAATTGGGAGAGTACACATATCTCAAAAGGTTGAAATTGTAGAAAGATAAATTAAGCTATCAAAGTTTCTGACAGTGAGAATTATTATGTTCCAGTACGACCACCATGCGAGCAGGTGAAAACTTTATCACTTGTAAACAGTGAGAACTAAAAAAGCACCCTAAAATATATCCTAGGGGAGCGCTGTGTAGACTAGGCCAGGGGACCTCATGTCATTTAATTCTGCTTTTATACTTTAGAGGGAGTTTCTTTTTATCAAAGTTGAGAAAATGCTCTCTTTAATTATAATTATTCTTCATAAAATGCTGCTATTTCACGCAGCATTAGATTCCACACAGCGCTCTGTAGAAACTTCTCCAAAATTTCTGTATTGTAGAGCTTTCCGTTGTTGGGTATTATCTGAATTGTGGAGTGGGCATGCACTGCTTTTCTTGAAACATCTTTTGAAATGACAAACTCCTAGTTTCAGCTACATTAGGTTAATTCGAGATGAATCGTTTAATCCCGCTGACCTGGGTTAGCCTGAAGGAAACCCTATGAAAGACATATTTATTTGATCTTCAATCTAAAGTAATTGACTTTAATGAAGTCTTCTTCTTATTAGGATGCTAGGAAGGGTTTGATTCAAGGGCTAGTCAACGTTGTTGGTGACCGTGACTCTCGCCTAGGACTAGAGGAAGGTTAAATATTCAGGAACAGAGAATAAATATTCAGGAACAGCATGAGCATTTTCTTGATGGTGAAAGGTTATTCAATCAGTTTCAAAAGATCAAATCCAGAGAGCAGATCAGGGCATTAGGGGGTGACAGAGCCAGAGTCCAAATCTAAAAGGATGCTGCAGTGAACTGGGCAGAAGTAGGTCAAAGTAAAAAGGATCATGGGAAATGATCAAGAAGGATTTAGGCTGGCTTCACACTATAGAATTTATCTGAAACCCTCTCTTACCACTTCATCAAATGAAATTTGGAAATCACAGTATATAAACTTTATATTCAGAGAAGTGGTTGCCTATTGTGGAAGGAAAGGGGCAAAGAAAGGAAAGAAACA
Source organism: Lasiurus borealis (assembly GCA_004026805.1). Taxonomy (NCBI): domain Eukaryota; kingdom Metazoa; phylum Chordata; class Mammalia; order Chiroptera; family Vespertilionidae; genus Lasiurus; species Lasiurus borealis. The sequence goes on from PVJN01002015.1 coordinate 117,855, forward strand.
CATATTTAGACACAATGTCCCATTTTTCTCATAAGAGATGGGTTCTTAGTTATTCATGTTATTATTATGCTTCATCACTTACATATGTAGTGTAAGGGTCTACATGTATCAAATATTTTATAATTACATGTTAAAAATTTAAAAATATTCATTTAAAACAGAAAATATAAGGTTTTTATCTATATAATGTCAACTTAAATGAGAGGTAACAGTATATTGAACACTTTTGCCATATGGAGAAATGTCGGTGTGCACTTTATATGCATTTACAAATGTAGTTTTTCTTGCAGTGGTTGGGAATGAGAAAAAGAGTAAAGGAGAAGCAATATCTTTAATGACAGGCTGGGTTTTCAAATCTATTGGTAGAAATTTGTAAGATATCGAAGAGGTTTATTCAAAAATTAAAGTCGAAAATAAGCTGTTACAGCTCTTTGTACACAGATGTTTAGGCAATCATATTCCTGTTATTCATTCATTATTGACTCGGCATCTGTCACCTTCCCACTGCACATAATCATTCAAACACAATGTAGTTCTACTGATACTTGATTCTATGTTTTTCTCAGGTCATCCCTGGTTAACAGGAGTTCAAGGAAAAATCCCATGTCTGACTGTTTCTAAGCAAACTCAGTTTACAATATTTACTTCGTTTTCTGCGGATTTCAAATCACACTGGGAAACTTTGTGTAGAAAACACACCCACACAATCACATCTAAACTTACTACAGGTGAAAAGGAACAGCGTGGCACATTTTATTATTCGATCAGCCATACAGGTGTCATCACAAGGCTGTCTACCTCTTTGAGTGACAGAAATTCCCCAGATGCTGGGGCGAATTGGACAGAGTAAACGAAGAAAAAAAAAACAGGCATGATATCTCTAGTTTAGCAGAAACATAGTGTCACCTCCTTCAATACCTACTGTCAAAACAGCAGTGAAGAATCAATCTCTTCCCTCTCCTCCCGACCAAAAACATCCGCTGCTAAATTGGCTCTGGAATAAGATGTCTGGCTGCCGGTTGTTTGGTGAGGTGGCTTCCTTCTTCATGTGATTTGGCCACAGGGAGGAGAGCGCCTCATTTTCAGCACAGCCCGTGTCTTACAGGGCAGGTAAGAAGGTGAGCTGCGGTCTTGGCAGGCGTTTCTTCTCAATGGCGACAACCACCAGCTGTGGAGAGCACAGCTTGCAGCTAAAATGATAACAAAAACTCTGCTTGTCTTTTTTTTTTTTTTTTTTTTTTGGCCAAGGGAATAAGAGTTTGTAAAACAGAGTAAGATATAAGAAGAATGCTTTTAATTGACATAGGGAACTGGTGTTACGTCAAACTCTACCTGAACATGTCTTCTCACCCATCTCTAGTTGTGTTTCTAAAATCAGCTGCGGGCGATTTGGATCTGCTTCACCAAAGACTTTTGGCAATGTCTGCAGACATTTTTGATTGGCATGACTGGGAAGGGGAGCCACTGCCAGGTGGTGGGGAGAGGCCGGGAATGCCACTGTACATCCTACATGGCACATGACAGCAACTGCAAGAGTTAACTGGCCCACACTGTCCATAGCGCTGCTACTGAAAAGCCCAAATCTATAGGCCAGTGGTTCTCAACCTGTGGGTCGAGACCCCTTTGGGGGTCGAACGACCCTTTCACAGGGATCACCTAAGACTATTGGAAAACGCCTATTTCTCATGGTCTGAGGAACCAACACACCGCTCCTCGGTGCAGCAAAATGTAGCAATGTAGTTTACTGTTGTCATATGAAGACTGTTGTCCATGCTACACCACGATTCAAGACAAAATTTCATTTATTTGTAATGAGAAATAAATATTTCACAATATATAATTACATGCTGTTTTTGTGATTAATCCCTCTACTTTAATTATGTTCAATTTGTAACTATGAAAATACATCCTGGCTATCAGATATTTACATTACAGTTCATAACAGTAGCAAGATTATAGTTATGAAGTGGCAATGGAAATAATTTTATGGTTGGGGGTCACCACCACATGAGGAATTGTATTAAAGGGTCGTGTCGTTAGAAAGGTTGAGAACCACTGCTATAGGCTTTCTTCAAGAGCCTGAGAGTCAATCCCTATGGAGTCCTCTGTCTACATGCCAACTATTGGACACCATTAGCAATAAGAAAATGCTACACGAATGCAGCTAGTTCTCGATAATTCTCAAGTTAATGTCGCTTGGGCTTAGATAGCCCTTCTTCAAATCTTCCTTCTCAGATTTAGTTGTAGACAATCCCAAGGATATGGGTGAAGATCAGAACTTTTCTTCAATGTAAAAAAGCTAGTAACTTGCCAAACAAGTGTGAGTGTCTATGTTTCAGAAAGATATTTTTTTATCACCTTGATCTCATAAAACTCCATTACTTTGAAATAGCATTTTCTCCCTTTGGAAACTACTCAATAATATTTTCTAAAAAAATTATGAGCAGCCGAAACCAGTTTTGCTCAGTGGATAGAGCGTCTGCCTGTGGACCAAAAGGTCCCAGGTTCAATTCCGGCCAAGGGCATGTATCTTGGTTGCGGGCATATCCCCAGTAGGGGGTGTGCAGGAGGTGGCTGATCAATGTCTCTCTCTCATCGATGTTTCTGACTTTCTATCCCTCTGTCTTCCTCTCTTTAAAAAAAATCAATAAAATATATTAAAAAATAAAAATAAAAAAATAAATAAAAATTATGAGCAGTAATTTTGAATAATTTGTAGCCAGTAATGTTTGAATCTCTATATTTGCTTCAAAGAAACCCCATTTCTACTGTGCATATGCTCTTGGATATCCCACTGGAAAATTTCAACATGTTTGAAATTGTATATTTTTGTGTTAAATTCTCTCCCTTTATCCTCTCTTTTATGCTGAAAAATCTAATTGTAACTCCTGATATTTTTCTTCTCTTTTACAATTTCATCTTCAGAATAGTTTTCCATTTCTCCTGGCTTCCACAATCTACATTAACTTGGCCACTTCATTCTAGTCCACTTCACAGTATGTACCCTGAGCAGTCTCTCTAACAGGTCATGTATCATGAGTAGATCTCCCACAGACATCCCTGTAAGAATTCTTCATTCATTGGATTTAGTCACTGAATAAAGTTCAAAGTTCTTATATGGCTCTCAAGTTCTTTTCAATTCACGCTAATCCCACCTCCTGCCTATCTTACTCCTCAGTATTCTGAAATTCTTTCAGTTCCGGAGATGCCCAATACTCTCTCTTGTCTCCTAATGATTTTTGATGTTATTCTTTTACTAAATTTCAAGCCTGCAATCCATGCCCATAATGTTTCTTCACAACCCACATGTAAAAATATACTTGCTAAAAATGATTGGCTTATTTAGAAGTCTAAGTAATCTTGCTTTAGGAGACATCCATTAATACAATATCATGGAGAGATGCAACTTTATACTCATAACATTTGTAAATGAATATTAAGTGTTGATAAGGCTGTGAACTCAGGCGAGGTATTATATACTGCTTGTGGAAAATTGATTCATACACTAGGGAGACTAATATGACATTATCTAGTAATGTAAGAATGACAGTATCAAAACCACACAATCCATCCCCCAGGTATATATATCTGAAAATACCCTTACATGTATGCTCTAGAACAGTGGTTCTCAACCTTCCTAATGCCACATCCCTTTAATGCAGTTCCTCATGTTGTGGTGACCCCCAACCATAAAATTATTTTCGTTGCAACTGCATTAAAGGGACGTGGCATTAGGAAGGTTGAGAACCACTGCTCTAGAAAGATATCAAATTTGGTCATGATATTATCATGTGTAAAACATCTGTGGTTTATTTATATAATGCAAAGCACCATAACTCAATTCATCATTATAATGAATTTTCAACATTTAAAGTGAACTTTCAACATTAAAAATTGAACATTAGTTGATTTTTAAAAATAAAATATAAAACAAAACTCACTTCACAAGATATTAGCAATAGTGAGTCAATATTATGTAAAATTTCACAGTATATATAATATATTGGTATATGCATACATACAGTAAGGGATTTTCATATTTAGAAATTACAAAAAAGCAATTGATTTATTAATACACAAGTCAGTATGGTTACCTTTAAGTGAAAAGTGTGATGAATAAATTAATGGCTTAAAAGATATGTGTTGGTCATTTTATTATTTAAAATAGCACATATACATCTATATATTTACTTTTACATATTATATATTTCCTAATACAATTATAAGCAAAACTGTGCAAGTATTTTAACCATGCTAAAAATAAGGTAGATTTTCATAGGCTATGTTGCAATTCCAGGGTCTAGTCTTTGGGCATATGTAACAGATGACAAAGAAAGCTTAAAACTTTTGAAAATTATTTTGCTTTTAACTTTTTATTAATAAAAATGAGCTTCATAGAAGTGTTATGAGACAACATGGTGCTGTGAAGTTGCTGAATTCATAATAGGTCAAGATTTTTGTAGAAAACACCAGTATTTCTGTTGAATTCAAAAACCAACATTCATGAAAATCAGATATCAAGAAACTGAAGAATCTTACCAAAGTAATTTTCTTCTTGTTCATGCTTTTATTAGAAATCTTACATAAATTAAACATTAAAATGCAAGATCATGTTCAGTTTGTCCCATGGATCATTAATTTATTGAGAATAAAGAAACTTACATTACCATACCAGGAGTTCAAAAAATGTGTGTTGAATGAGTGCATGGATTTTTTTTTTACGAAGTCATTTGTAAAAAAAGTGCATTTTAAAAATAATAGAATACAAGTGCATTTTAAAAATAATAGAAACTCAGAATAGCATAACAAATCTGGGATCAAATACATGAATTTCTGATGTTTTGTTAACTTGGGGAAACCTTATTTCTGGAGCTGAAATTTAAGAAACAACATTACTTACTAAATATACATATATCATGTTTTAAAATATTACTTACGTAAACAATTATGATGCTCAGTAGTCCATATCTGATGCGTAAGGGGAGTCTTCCCTGAATGTTAATTTAATTGGCTTTCAGATGGAGGAATGCCCTAAAGAGATTAGTAATAACAGTAGAGGTAGGCTCTAATCTTGTATGTGCAGTCTTTCTTTGTTCACGATTGTTACTATGGTTTAAAAATAGGTAGCAGCTATATGTTTGCATAGGTTACCATACTTGCTGTGACAGCTAGTAATTTTAATAATGGCAAACATTTTTTTCCAGATTTTCATGTGTCAGCCACCAAGCTAATTGGTTTACAAATCGCATCTAATTTATGAAAAGCGACTCTTATTGCTCCTGTTTTGCAGATGATTAAATTTAGTGATGCTAATTGCCTTCCCCACAATGCACAGAACTAGGATTAGAACTCAGGCAGCAGACTGCAATGGAGCATATGTTTTGAATTGATATGTACATATGCATTAGATATCAAGTTACTGGAATACTCAGTTCAAACAAAAGTAATTCAAAGTAAAGGAAATAAAAGTTACACAAATCAACTCAAGAGAATCATCCCCCCATTGTAGGATGAGGACCACTAATGTTCAATGAAAAAACTTTTGTTACAGGCTCAGAAAGAGGTGAACATAATCGTTGGATGATCTAATTGAAAAAAGAATATCGCTTTCCACCGTTTAGCCCCCATCCACCTCCAAAAATAATTGTTCCTGAAAATAAAAAGTTAACCTGTCATGATATTCTGTACCTGGTTAAAACACATTTAAAATACTGTGTTCAGTTTTATATTATCTATTTGAGAGAAGAATGTAGGGAGACTAAGATATAGGCATGTCTGAAAGGCATTATATGAAGAATAGTTGAAAGAGTTTAAACAACATCCCTGTAAAGACTTTTGATGAGACAAAAAAAAAACAAAAAAACGATTTTCTCTAAATATTTCAGCCATTATAAAGAGAAATTAGACATTCCATATAATTCTAAGGGCAGCATCATACCCTCCAATTAGAAATTACAGCAAATTATATATACTCCTAATATGCTGAAGAATTTATTCAGACCTCTTCCAATGCCATAAGCCAGCTATGATGATACTCACTTTAAGAGTTAAAGTGGAAACTGAATGAATGCCTATTAACACTATTACACTGGTCATTTCTGAATTGAGTGGGAGGTTAAACTCAATGAACTCAAAAGTATCTTCAATTTACCAGGTCAAATCTTATGTCTACATTTCAGTGGAAAAAAAAGAGAGAGAAAGAAAAAGATAATTTTCTAATTTTTATTCTACACTAGCTAAATACAACTATAATTCATTTTTTTTTAAATTTACAAACCTTCTAATCCCAAAATCATCTCCCATATAGTATGTGACACATGGAAAATGGACATAAGAGCCTGAGTTTTGTTTTAAGGAATAAATAATTATATATAATCATTATATTTTTTATAAGCAAGGTTAGGTTTTAATCTGTGTGTAGTTTCTTTGTTCAAGATTCTTCCATATCATCTTCCACACTCCCCCAACCCCTTACCTAACAACCACCAAAAAGAATAGTTCCTGAAAAATGTTAACTTGGTATGATATTCTCTACTTAAATACAGAATAGTCTAAATATTAGATACATAAATATATCTATCTTATACAACTGTATTTAGCAGTTAGAACTCAAAGGTGAGTTACTAACTTTGTTTTTTTTATGTTAAGCATTACCCATTTTTACCCATTATCTATACACAAAACTATAATTGTCTAATTGGGGGTTAGAAGGTATTGCGTAGAAAATGAGTACATATATTTTCTGCATGCTTGTTCATCATATTGAGCAATTCATCACTTTTTGATAGATGCTTACCTTCAGGAATTTTCTATCAAAATTCGATATTAAAAAAAAAAAGATGAAATGTTTATTATTTGAAAGCCCAGCTTTCTCAGTCCTTTATTTCTGCTAAATTATCTTCCCATAAAATTAACAAGGAGCATGACTGGTGTGGCTCAGTGGTTGAGCATCGACCTATGAACCAGGAGTTCACTGGTTCAATCCCCAGCCGAAGCACATGCCCAGGTTGTGGGCTTGATCCCCAATAGAAGGGCGTGCAGGAGGTAGCCAATGGATGATTCTCTTTCATCGTTGATGTTTCTATCTCTTCCTCCTTCTCCCTTATTCAATGAAATCAGTAAAATATGTTAAAAAAAATAAAATAACAAGTAATAGATTAGATGTGGGCAGGGGAAAGTCCATTAGGTTAGGAATCCAAATGACTTTGTTGCTGACCAGCCTTCACCATAATCTAGACCCTCAGGCACAATAAATGGCATATTTGTGCTTTCAGGGTATGGTTACAACAGAAATTACACAGCGGCTCGCTTACCTTACAAAGATAGAGAGCAAATCAAGTGCATTCTATTGAGAACTGTATATTGAGCTAGTTCCTGGAGGAGGGTGGATATAAAGCAAAAGCAGTGCCCTGGAAAATTTCAGTGATTTGAAAATCAAACCAGAAAATATTTTACAGATGTGCAATATAAACCACTCAAAAAGGTAAGTTCATCATGTGTCTTCATTACGCAGCGCAGTGCCCAGAATGTGGAAAACACTGGAGCTCTTTCTATAAATCATCCCGAATAATCCCCACTTAACCCTGACATCGGCATTATTATTACCATTTTACACAAGAGGAAAATCAAACCACAGGAGACACATTGACAAAACTGGGACTAAAGCTCAGGCTATCTGAATAACTTTGGTAATTTAAAAAAATGCATCTCTAAGGTAATGGCAGGCATTGTATATACACTAGTGTCCCAGTGCAAGGATTTGTGCACACTGAAAGGAAATTAATCGGAAGAAATATTTTAATATCACTATTTGCCCTTTCTCTCTAATAGAAGTGTCAACCAAATTCATAATCAACAGTGACAGATGGAAACACATGCTTGTGGTTGACACCAGGGAGAGCTTTATATGTATTGTGCATGGATGAGTCAACTTAGCCTTTATATATATAGAGAGAGAGAGGCCCAATGCACAGAATTTATGCCCTGGGGGCCGGGGAGGGGGTTCCTCAGCCCAGCCTGCCCCCTCTCACAAACTGGAGCCATCAGGAGGTGACCAGGCTGATCAGGGAAATGCCAGCCCCATCACCCCACTGCTGCTGTCACTGATGCAGCTGCCAAAGTGTTTTCATCAAGATAGATTCCAGTCCCTTCACCAGGAAAAAAAAAAAAAATGACAACTTTCTTTAGGCATTTTCAAGACCTGCCTTTTTTCTTTCTTTCTTTCTTTCTTTCTTTCTTTCTTTCTTTCTTTCTTTCTTTCTTTCTTTCTTTCTTTCTTTCTTCCTCCCTCCCTCCCTCCCGCCCGCCCTCCCTCCCTTCCTTCCTTCCTTCCTTCCTTCCTTCCTTCCTTCCTTCCTTCCTTCCTTCCTTCATTCCTTCC